>OOFG01111471.1:19967-38612 GCA_900323295.1 Molva molva
GACTCCAGCTTGGCTCAGCAGGCAGAACAGATATCAGATTTTAAAGGTTTTAAAATGGAGTCACCTGCCAAAAAGATTGGCAACCACTGTTTTTCAGGATCTAGAACTAACTCCTGCTAAGAAGTGAAACAATTTTAATTAAATAGTAAGCGGAACATAATCACACTGCTTTAGCTTCTTCTCCATTATCAACACACTTGATCAAATCTGTAAATGAACCTGGGAAATTAAATGCACACTGTAAATCCTCTTTATTAACCTTATATATGACTTGTTACTGTGTTTGTTGTTGTTCTACAGTTCTGGAGCTATTTGGTATCCAAATACTGTTTCTTTGTCTTCTCTGAATGTTTCTCAGTTTGTGGGCACGGTTGGGCATGCAAGACAAGTGGGTGTGGATCATAGGACTAAGGAATTGTATCAAGTGGCACAAATACAAATGAATAGAAGATGGATATTTTACATATGATATGGCGGTCCACTGATAAATCAGCTTGTGTTCGGGAAGGGAGGCATTAAGGAGGTGGTAACCCTAATGCCTTAATGTGATTTATTGAGATCTCAAACAGAAAGAGAAACTGGCCATGCCCTACAAATACTGCCCCAAAAAAACATCTCTGATCCAACCATGGCATGGAGAGCAGCTCCGCTCCTTCTCTCTCTCCTCCACTCCTGCTACCTTCACCCCCTTGGTCGGCCGACCAACGGGTTGAGCCAGGGCCAACCTCTCCATCGCGGCCCTGGAGGTGCTGCCCGGCGGAGGCTGGGACAACCTGAGGAACATGGACATGGGTCGGGTCATGGACCTCAGCTACTCCCAGTGTCAGACCACCGAGGACGGCCTCTACCTCCTCCCAGACGAGGTCTTTGTCATCCCCCAGAAGCAGACCGGTGTGGAGTCCAACTCGGAGATCCTGTAATGGAAATTTCCATAAGACATGTTGTTCGCAAGACACTAAGACACTGTGACCCCTTAGTTATTATCTATAGTAACCATTTCACTGTTTGTACCACGCTTATCGCCCTTGAGGGGAACTGAGACAGCGTCGGCTGACTCAGACGCAGCAATACCACGAGCTACCTCCTGAGATGGCCGAAAGGAGTAGTGGCATCCCTATCTGCAGCTGTGCCCTCAAGGACGTTTTCCTGCTTTAATACTGGAGTGTGCCCACTGTTCGGGGCTCACTACAGCGCTTCAACCTTTGTATGCTTGTCGTGTTGTGTGGCCTCTCTGCAGAGACTACATTTATTTTATACTATTTTTACCCTTTATTATAATAAACTCTAAGTTTATTCTGAGTTACGTTGTCAATACAGTTCAAAGAATTTCCACCACAGTCACTAGTGATGGACGATTCAATGATTCGTTCTTTTTGAACAAATCTTTTGTGCGATCCGGTATGTACGATTCGTATCTGCGAGTGGATCATTAATTTCGTTTATTCGTTCTTAGATTTGCACATGCGCATTTCTTATATGATCCAGTACGTACAATCCGTATCTGCGAGTGGATCGTTCATTTTGTTCATTCGTTCTTGGATTTGCACATGTATTATTTCTATGATCCGGTATGTACGATCCGTATCTGCGAGTGGATCGTTCATCTCCTTCTTTCGTTCTTCGATTTGCGCATGCGCAAATGACCGATCCGACTCGAAAATATTTCTTCACTTGAATGAACGAGATCTGAAGATCCGAGTCCGAAAAAAGATCTGAACTTCCCATCACTACATGTCGCCCTCACCATCCACCTGACCGGCTTTTGTTGATTGTCCTACAAGGGAAAATAAGACATTTGATCTGTTGTATGCCAACGGCAAGGAGGCTTACAGTGCTTCAGCTCTACCCCCACTTGGCAGATCAGATCACAATCTGCACTTTCTTCAGTCTTGCTACAAACCCTGTGTTCTGAGACAGTCTGCGACCACCCGCTCATTCAGGAGGTGGTCTCCAACGAGTCTCTAAGGGACTGTTTTGAGTGCACAGATTGGAACGTACTGCTAGAGTCACAGGGTAACAGCATGGACACTGACATTGACAGAACCACTGTCTACATTACCTTCTGTAGGGACACTGTTATACCAGCAAGGACTGTACACTGTTTCCCCAATAACAAACCCTGGTTACCAGTGATAGTAAGTCAAGGCACTCCTCAACCAGAAAAAGGAAGCCTTTAGGGATGGAGACAGGGAGAAGCTCAATCGCGTGCAACATGAGCTGAAGGGGTCATTAAAGCAGCATTCAATTTTTTATTTTATTTTAAGCAGAGAGAAAGTAGAGAGTAAGCTGCAGCACAACAACACCAGAGAGGTGTGAAGGGGAATGAGGACCATCACTGGCTACAAAACAAAGCATAGCCAGGCAACAGTGGGCGATGTGGACAAGGCCATGAGTTTAACCAGTTTCACAACAGGTTTGACATGGCGGCAAATGTCTGCCCTGCCCCAGCCTCTACAGCCTCACCCGTTCACTCTCCCATCCTTTCAGCAGCTTCTCCTACTCCATCTCCTACACACATTTGCACCCGCATCACTGCAGCTGCAAAGCCCAGCCACAGCTGGGCCCCCTCCCCTGCGGCATCAATTTCACACAATAACCGCTTCCAGCAAGATGGGGGCGGTATTGAAGCAAAGGAATTTAACTGCAGTATGCTACTCTGAACAACCAAAGACAAAAATGGAATCAATAGAATAATTTAATGGTAAATAAAAGTCCTACATAATGGACAATGTTGGTAAGACATGGATTTGCCTGACGAAGGCCTTCAGCGACTGGAGCAATATGAACTGCCTCCTACTGAACAACTCCAAGACCAAGGAGATGGTGGTGGATTTTCGCAGGTCTAAGCCCTGTATTCAGCCAGTCAACATTTGAGGGGTGGACATTGAGGGGGTAGAAACTTACAAATACTTGGGTGTGCATCTGGACAACAAGCTGGACTGGTCCATGAACACAGATGCCCTGCTCTTTTTCCTAAGGAGGCTCAGGTCCTCGTGTGCAGTAAAATGCTGCCCATGTTTTAACAGTCGTTGGTGGCAAGTGCCCTCTTTTATGCTGCAGTCTGCTGGGGAGGCAGCATGAAAGACAAGGAAACTATGCGGCTGGACAAGCTGGTGAAAAAGAAGAAGAATTTACTACATGTTCATGGTGTTTTGGGTTGAGATGGAACGGTTGGGATGATTGATCCAGCATGACAGCACCACTGTGGAGCCTGTTCACACTGTGTGCCAAGCTCTCTGGGGTTGCTGCTCTATGCCTCTCAGCTGAATTCCAAATTAGGAAAGCATGAATCTCTTCTACTGTATGTCCTAGTTTCCTCTTTCCTGTTTGGTAACCTAAAATGCTTCCCCGTTTACACACAGTCTTTTTCTATTTGGATGCAGACTTTAAAGGTTGAGGACGTGTGGGATATGGTGTTTTCTTCTAGGTCTAAATATTTCTTGTCTATTAACGCTAGTCAATAAACCTTGGGGTCTTCGTACTTTTGGGTGGGTACGGTGAGATAATCGTGTAGGTTTAGCGTAATACTGGCTCCCCTCTCTTTATTAACAAGATTGGATAAATGCCTGTCCAGATGCTTTGTAGGGCATTTGTTAGTATATCATATAATCGTGGCCGGTAGTATTTCAACAATCTATGGAGGTAACGCCACACTCTGAGCCTGTTAAACATAGGCTCAGAGTGTGGTGTCTGTGATGTCTGGGGGTGTTTGGGGTCTCTCTACACTGTCGTCTATAAAGTTTTTTTCTAGCCAAAAATGTGTGCGTATACCTTTAGTATATTCTTACAATTTACGATAACATTTTACAATAAGGGTACAATAATTAATCATTAATCAACATTAGTTAATGCAGCAATAAGCATTAACTTACAATTAACAAAGTTAACATGAACACTAGACCATTAGTTAACTGTTAATTACTGTCATTCATTGGTAGAACAGCTTTTGTCCCACCCCAACATTTGATTGGCGTCCCATTTTCAGCTAATTATATGATTCGATTGGTCTTTTTCTATGAGGACCTCTCACTCCACTTGACTTTATAGAACTGGAATAGTTCTCACCTTTTTCATCTATCTCTACGAACGTCTGTTGGTCAACAGGTTTAATCTAGCCATAGGCTTAAACCCCTAACCGACCTCATAAGTATCAAACCATCCTTGTTATGCTTACATTCACATACAACCATGGTGGGATACTCTGTCAGCACTGTGGAAGGGTTCCCCCACCATTTTACCCTGTCAAGTTCACAAGGACCCTGCTTCCTGGCTCCAAAACTAGTCAGTCCAAACCGTGTTTACCATTTGCCTCACCTTTTTCCCCCTCAATGTCTGCTCTCTGTGGTGGGTGATCTGCTAGACGCTGCTCGTGGTCTCTTCCTGCTAATGGCTGACTTGATATGATATACTTATTGATTCCTTTGGGAAATTCATCCTCTGCATTTAACCCTTCCCAGCTAGGATTAGTGGGCTGCCACAGGGTAGCGCCCAGAAACCATCTCCAAATGAAGTACCCTCGCCTTGATTATGGTCAGGGCAGGAGCAGGAACATGCATGTTTTTTGTGGTGTGGAAGGAAACAACGTGAACACAGGTAGAATATACAAACTCCACACAGATAGGTCCACCCCTCTGGATTTCACCCAGGACCTTCTTGCTGTGAGGTCACTGTGCAACCGTGCCACCCACTCTCACCATCGATACAGCCATGTCAAGAGTGAGGTCTTTTGTGAGCTGTAGCCGTTTTGAGAGCTCCTTATTTCGAAAGCCCACTACGAGTCTGTCGCTGATGTTCTAATATTTTCAGGCGCCAAACCACATTTCTCGGGCAGCTCCTATGGTGCTCTGATAAATGTTTCAGCTCTCTCACCAGGATTCTGGACTCGCTGATGGTTTGCGCATTAAGGCACAAAGTATTCATTATACATCTTGAGGACAAGGCGTGGTATAAAGAAAACATAACAGGCACACTGCAGACTGTCAGAAGACGAGTCCCAGAACATTGCATTATTTATTATTTATCATTAGCAGTATTATTCAGTAGTATTACTGTGGTTTTTAATATCATATTTGGCGTGTTTGGCAGGTAAACTACATTCATAGACTGTATTGAACTTACGTATTAAGATAGATTGAACTTGAACACTTTATGTTAGACGGAGTAAACAGAGACCTGGTTTATAGCATTTTGTCAAAGGGCCCCTATTTTACCACCAGGTTCAATATTGATGAGCCATTACAAGCAAAATCCATCTACTTGTTTGTTCAGCTATAGATGAAGGTCAACTGCTGAAGGCACTCAACAGTAGTTGTGACACAACTACATTGTGTCACAAACTAATATTTTGAAATGGCTCACAATGGCTCATCAACAGGCCAGCTCATGTTGAAATAGGGCCTTTTAATTGGAATAAACATACTCACACAATGTACACACTGACAAAATTGATGATTAAAGTGTAAATGAACAGCTCGATTTTGAACACTGAGATAAAAAAAAGTTAATGTTTATGTGTAAGAGTTCTTTTCCACACAGTTACGACCCATTTTTATACTTTTTTAGTACCGTTGTGTATTAACTTTATAATGAGGGATGTATATTAAAACGGGCCACACACCGTGGCGTTATACTACGTTACGGTGTCCCTTTGTTGTGATGTCAAAGAGCATACTAAAAAGCACCTCCACATCACAAAAAGAACGCTACCTGCATTAGGAGCAGAGTAGAGCGTTCACAAACTGGTTTGTAACAGTGACAAAATGGTATAGTCTACTATGTTGACGAACATTTAAGACTTACCAAGTTTAAAAAAAAATAAATAAAAAAATGACCAAGTTTAAAACAAAACTAATGATTTTTGGGGTCACTGCCACTTTAACCTCATGGGCAATTTAAATAAAATGCTAATTAATTGTATGATGTGTTTTCTTTTTCCTAGTTGGTTATACGACAAGTGATCTAGTTTTCATGTGGCAGTCTGATCCTGTTCAGATGGATGAAATTGCATTGCCACAGTTTGACATCAAACAAGAAGATATTAAATATGGAAACTGCACAAAATTCTACAAAGGAACAGGTTAGTAATTCTATTTTAGTATGCCTTAAAATACATAACATTGTGATATAATGTTTGCAATACATAGAGAAAATGTACCAAAATATATTACGTTTGCTTCATGCCAGCGGTGACGTTACTCTGTGTAATTATTATCCCACAACAATGTTTGAACTTAAGCAATTACCTTTGTGTGCTCTGCTACACAATATATATATAGATATTTATTATTAAAACTCTCAATTGAAATTAATAGTTTTTAATATCCTGTTTTTGGTGGTAGACAGCAATTTGTCAGCCTGGGAACCAGACGAATCTCGCGAGATCATTTCATTTGCTCTGCAGATAAGGTCTGGCTCCCATCCCATACAAAGAGATTTCTGCCTGGTATGAAATAGACAGACCAATCACAACCGTTTATCTAATATGAGGCAGGATAAATATGACGATGGTGCAGAGGAGTGCTGTAGGGGCATTTTCAACAACAACAAAGATGGCTGCCGCTGATGTAGACTGGTCTGTTGATTCCGCTATCAAGACATTATTAAACGAACTGGACAGTATATTTTCACTAGAAGAAGAACAAACAACGTTTTTTCGTCATTAAGTGCTACGTCACCCGTTTCGTTGCTATGATTGGTTGTAGGCCTATCCAATTGCGTCCAGAGGCATTTTGGTCTGATCAATGTCAATCTTTTGACATTGTTGATTCAGTCTTTTTCAGATTAAATGGTTTCCATTGCTCTGTTGACTGCTACACATTCGTTTGGCGCCGGCATTGTTTTTGAAATCCTACGGCCAGTGGTGCTGCACGTCTTGCTAAGTTATGAACTCAAACTCTCCCCCCTTAGTGCTGATTGGTCTGTCAATTTATTTATTTTAGTATTTTTATATATTTGTTTTCTATTTGGGTGTCACAAAGCTCTTGTTAATTATTATTTTTTGCACAATTTTTTTTTAAGTTGTTAAATTTAGGAAATTATCTGTTAAATATGAGGGATCTGCTTCTTCCGGCTAAAAACCCCAGAGTGGTAGTTTTCGATCGCATGTGCACCCTTGCTCGAGCGATTGTGACGTGTGTGTTGACAGTGGCCCACACACCTGTTCCTATGAAACCCAATGTGTCCTTTTTCTTCCCCCGTATGCCATTTTTGCACCCCTATAATGGGGATTTACTTGCCCTCTAAGACATCATAAGTGGGTGACACACAGTAAAGGAGCACCTGTTCGCACTCATTGATCTTTTTGCCCCTTGGCAGTCAGACTTGGGTCCGAGATATAAATGATCATTGTAAGTATTGTTACTTTGTTGCATTGTTACTCTTAAAACAATCAAAAGCACATCCATGGCCATGGCCTTTCGGCTCACCTCTTTGAGTAGAAGACCCCATGGCCTTTCGGCTCACCTCTTTGAGTAGAAGACCCCATGGCCTTTCGGCTCACCTCTTTGAGTAGAAGACCCCATGGCCTTTCGGCTCACCTCTTTGAATAGAAGACCAGCCAAGTTCCTTAGCCTAACAGTGGATTCCAGGACTGCCTACTTAATATTAGGGACTTTAAGCAATGACTGCTCTGTGTATGGTTATAGAGTATGTAAATTAAGCTGCCACAGTGGATCTTAAACAGCTTAATGACCTGATTTATGCCGTGCCCATAGCCCTCTATTGCTTGAAGTCCCTATTAACACAGAAGAGACCTAAGGCAAAGATCACCTGGGGGTTGTGTCTATGCCTGCTAGGGCTAAGGACTTCAGCGGTTCAGGCTTTCTTCTTGGCCTGCTTGCACATGAGGCTGGTGCAGAAATGTCTCCTTGGACCAGGCGGTTACAATAAGCCCTCCACTGGGGCTAGAGTAAAGCCACAACTCCAGAGGCAGTGTTCTAGGCCAAGTTGTGCCCAGCCAACTGGTGGCAATGGATGCCTCCCTGACTAGCTGGGTTAAAGGTCCAAGCATCGGCATGGCCCCTTGGAGGGAGGCAGCAGACCGGTTGTCCAGGAGGCCCTAGCCAAAGAGAGTGAAGACTCCATCCCAAAGTGGTTTTCAAGATATGCCAAAAGCAGACCTAGCAGTTAGCGAGCAGGGAGAAGACTCAGCGACCCCTGTTTTTTCTCACTGGGGAGAGACAGTCCTCCCCTTGGCATGGGACGATGGTATACCACTAGCCACCAGGCCTAGTTAACATTATTCCCAGATCGATACATTCATTCATCATCATTACTCCTATAAATAACAGCGATATCATCTCATCCACAAGGCCAATCTAATACTGTATTTTGATTACATTTTCCCGTTAGAGTGGCAGGTGAGGCGTGCGATTTACCAGTCAAAATGAAAATGTTCCCTAGTCGACAGGTGGACAGGTGCTTATTTCGGTCCCTGCACAGAGGTGGAAGATCCTGGTGGCTCCATACTGCCAACACAAAGACCCTGTTTACTGTTTTGAAACTCTCTTCAAATCCAAATTGAAAATGTTTGAGATTGCGATGCAAAGATATTTTTTCTCCATCTTAGCTGATCGGAACGGTGGAGAAGTAGACAACCACTTACAAAACCACCTTCAGAGGTAGTAGATTCAATTTAGATGGACTCTCAGTTTTCGTCCAGACAGAATCTCTTGTTGAAGCATTTTCAAGTTGAGTGCTTAGCTGTTCTGTCACCGGTCGCCAACCAAGATAACGTAAGGGACCGTCATGCCAAGTTATCTGAAACATCGCCTTGCTGTCGCTACTTTTCTTACGATTGAAAGTAAGAACATGAGTTGTATTATTAAACATAATTTGCGGCATCATCCAAAGCAATGTAAACTGGTACACCACAGTTGCTACTTACCCCGCCCATTCAAACTTGGTACAAACCTAAAACCTGTATGTGCATGCGCACACCATGCAGGCATTTTTCGTAAACTGTCCCTAAGTTTGGATACAATCAAAATAAAAAAACGGATGTAGAATTAAAAAAACAATCAAGATATTTCTCTCGAGTATACAGGGCCATGGTGTGGTTTTAGGACGTCCCACTCCTTCTGGAAGAAAGTCCCTGGGAACTTCCTCTCCAACAGGACCTCTTGTCACTGGCAAGGGGAGGCCTTGTTTCACCCCTTTCTCCCTCAACCTTTGGGCCTGGCCCCTGAGAGGAACGGGGTCTGGGCCATGGGGCTGACACATAGTGCAGATTGTAGGGAGCCCGGCACCACGGACAAGGGACCTGTGCTCGTACCGCTGGAAGACCTTTAGGGCGTGGTGGCAGGCACCACAGGTGGACCCACTCTCCTACTGTGCCCAGTTGATCCTGCAGTTATTGCAGGAGCATCTGGATACCGGGAGGTGCCCATCCACCCTCATGGTTGTGGCATTAAATGCCGCCCGGGTTGGAAGACAAATGATGGAGTGCAATGTCGGCCTGATTTCCCAATTCCTCAGGAATGTCCACAGGTGTGCGGCTCGCAAGAGGGAGCCTACCATTCCATCTTGGGATCTGGAGATTGTTGCGGGACTACAAGAGACCTCATTTGAGATATTAGACCTTAAATATTTGTCATTTAATACATGTTTTCTGCTGGAATTGAGTGACCATTCCACCCTTCTATCATAGCATAGCATAGCATCTTGCAAGGCTGGAAAGCTCTCTGGTAGCATCTGCCGCTAGGGTTTGAGAAAGCAGTGTCTGGTGTTGCCTGTTGTCTTACGGGTGTGTATTAAGTGTGTATTTTCATATCGTTTGTTTTCCATGGGCTTTGGACACTGCTGGCTTACACAAGGAACAGGGTTTACACTTAAACAGGGTTTAAAGCAATACTTACTGAAAGAAGAGTTAGACCTGCTCTGTCTTTCCACAGTGTGTCTTAAAGGTCCCCATACATGAATGTGTCTCTAGTGGAGAGATGACCCTTGGGAGGTGACCCTTGGGTAACCCATGTTCTCTGAGTGAAGAGACACTTTCTCCAGCTCGAGGCTGCTCTGAGACTCGTTCTATCAAATATAATGAGAGCTGTACGTAGAAGTGCTCTTATGATGTGCGCAGCCACCCACAGGTGGGTGTGTCTTAAAGAATGATCCATGTCAACTGACCCCCCATGGTCAGTCCCCATAAATATGTTGTTGATGGTGGTCTCTTCACTCAGAATCGTGGTTACCCAAGGGTAACATTTATGTTTTCGTTTAAGTTTATTAGAAATACAATTTACTGTTTGACTGTCATGTTTTCATCCTGTTCATGTTTTTCTAAAGCAAGTCTCTATATTTACAGGATACTACACCTGTGTTGAGGTGATCTTCACATTGCGTCGGCAAGTTGGCTTTTATTTGATGGGTGTCTATGCTCCCACTTTGTTAATTGTCGTGTTGTCCTGGTTGTCATTCTGGATCAATCCTGACGCCTCAGCTGCTAGGGTCCCATTAGGTAAGAAACGCATCAAAAATAAGCAGCCATATAATTGACTACAATGTTATGAAATAGATCCCATGAATAAAAAATGTATTACAAAATAAAAAATACCCCTTAACATGTCATTTTCCCCATACATTAATAAGTTAAAATGCATTGTTTGACCATACATTTTGAATGGATATATGTGTGAACTTTCTAGATTTGTAGAATGTCGTGAATTTCATAGATTAAAAAAAGGATGCATGTCATTAATACCACAAAATACCAATATACCATAGATGATCACAGAGGACCACAAGTAAGAGATAATCCACGACTAGGTGGACTTTGATTAAAATGAATGCCCTTTGCGGGGTTTGCCTAGTACATTACTTCTTGCAGCAAATCTAGGGGTAGATAATCCTGCTTATACCACGGCCACTTGCAAATCATTAACATATAAGGGGGATAATTTGTATTTGTGATTCTGTCTCAAAATAAAAACGTGTAGCTTGCAGTATTTCTTAGGTCCAACCAGAGACATATATGGGTCTGACTAATGCCTGGAACAAAATCAGTCAAGCCCCAAGTTAACATGAGATTCATACGGAATGAAAACATTGCCTTAGTACTCCAATAAATGGAGAAGATCTTAGTAAATACCAGGCAATGGAAAAGCAGTCTAAATGTATTCCCATCTGAGACCAGTTATGCAGACTAATTTAGCGTTCTTAAACAGAATAAATACATATACATAACCACAAAAATGCTTTGTAAGCTAAATCTTTGTGAAACCAAGTTTTTGTTCTGTTTACTGAATCAGAATTTTTTTCCATCAAAATATTTATCAACTATGTCTGCAAATTTCAAATGCCTTTTTAACTAGTAGCATTGTGTGAGTTGCCCGATGTGAGAAAGCAAATGCCAGACATTAGTAACTTTACATTTCAGGACGGCTTTATATAAAAGTCGTATTGGAGCAAATTCTTTATATTTGCTATATTGTTAAATATATAGCAATTATATAAGTTACCAGGGTTCTTTTAGCTAACGGAACGTTGGCCAGCTGATGTGGTTAAGGAAATAAGAAATGTTGCGCATTTGTTTATAACAGTGACGAGACTCTTGCTGTGCTGTTATCTGAAAATAATGCACACCTCTCCACACTATATTTTCACTGGCCATGGAATAAGCATGTTTAAATTACATGCTTGTGATCTTTGATAGACCATAAATAATTGCATATGCTCAATATGTTGACGTTGATCTCAGGAACAAAGGGTTTGGTTGTGACAGCAATAAATATGGAACATAAATTGACAAATTTAAAATATATGCGGTATTTAAATGAATGTACAATAAGAAAAGAACATTATTTTGCTCTTTGGGATTATCTATCTATATCTATCCATCCATGCATCCAGCCATCCACTACCCTTCCATCCACTGTGCTTATCCAACTCATCCATTCTGATGGTGAGTAGCATGTTCATCAAACCATGGACAAGGTAACTGTGAAACTATTGCTGAGCCTTGCTACATAAAAGACTCAGCCTTACAAAGATAATATTATTCATTCATGCTCTCCTATGGCTTTGGGTACTTCTTCTTCCATTCATTCCAATACATAATTGTATCAATTTTCTGTTTTTTGTAATATAAGGACAAATATAATTGACAGTGTACAAAAAAATAATCTATTAACTCTGTTTTTAGGTATTTTATCAGTGCTTTCTCTGTCCAGTGAAAGTATGCTATTGGCATCAGAGCTTCCAAAGGTTTCCTATGTAAAAGCCATCGATATCTGGCTCATCACATGTCTACTGTTTGGATTTTCTTCACTTGTGGAATACGCTGTGGTTCAGGTACATTTTCACATAAACATATTCTTGGTTATTATAGTTTAACGAAAGTTTTTGTTGGTATTACATTTCTTAGGGCAATGGTCATTCAGTACTTATACCAAAATACATAAATATTTTCTTTTACTGTTGCAAAAGTCTTTCCTGTCTATAATAATCTATCCCCAGGTGATGTTAAACAGTCCAAAATTGATTGAGGAGGAGAAAGCAAAAATGGCTACTAAGGAAAAAGCTTTGAAGGAGAAAGAAGGAAAGATGGCCCTTGGTAAAGCTAACAACACAATCAATGGCACTGGTGGTACACCTATACATGTCAGCACACTGCAGGTAAATTTCAATAAACAGAAGTAACAGAAGAATTTCAAGAAAAGAAAAAGTACAATTTGCATGAAGTTGCATAGATGCATATTATTGGTATATTATTGGTTCACATGCATGTCGCAATAAAAATCTATCGTAGGCTGGGCAGAAATTGATTTCCAAACATGGCCGTGCCCTAAATTGTTCAAGAAAATCAATAATTTATTTGCGGGCACTCGCAGGATACCTCAACAGCCAGCCGGTATTCTCTATTGGATTACCGTTCTATGAAGAAGTCAAGCAAACTGCCTACTCCCTCTCTAAGTTGATCAGCAGGCGAGATGTGATGTTTGAGATTGGCACACAGACCGGTTGGTCTATGGAGGCTAAATGAAACGGGTTTCAGTTTGGCAGATTAGCTGAATGAAAAAAAAGAATAACCAGCTAATCTAGATGTTAACATTTACCGCAATACAAACGCAAGATATGGTAAAAAACACTGTTTCAACAAAATGATCTTCTTTTTGTTTGTTTTTACAATCTGGATACATATCGATGCCAAATGTTTACTTGCTTTTATCGTTAAGTTTGTTTACCTTTTAATCAGCACTGTCGGCCCAGGTTTGAAGAATCATATTGGTTAATATGGATATGTGTATACTGATGTAAAAATATACATTCCAAAAACATAACCTCACTTTTTAGGGGAGGAGCTTGACACATTTTTGCAACAACATCTGCATTTTTCTAATCTTTTATGATGGTACTTCACCTCAGAATGTACAAATGTAGTCGTCAATTATGGTATTGTGGACTTTGGCGACAGGGACCTTTAACTGTAATCATTCAACAGGCGATTTTGTTTCCATCAACAGCCTACTATTTCCTTGGGTGATGTATTTTAACAAAGAAGCATACAATAAAACAGATTTTGGACATCATATTGAAAACAAATGTAGACACAAATATGGGAAGAGTACAAGAAAAAAGAAACATATATTCATATATTGATAATTTTGATAGCTTTCTGTTTTTGGATTTTAAGGTATTTGTAAATTTACACCTGTGTAGGTGTAATGTGGCCACAAATAATTTCAAAAGGCTACTAGAAATATAACGGATGTTGGCCGAAACACTGGTCACATTGAAGAGATTAATTAGTATTTTATTTGCTGCTATCTCGACTATTATTATCACTATTTTTGGTGGTCGAGATTTTACTTTGGTGGTCCGTGAAATAATGTAGTTTTCCATGTAGAAATAATGATATTCCCTCAACATCAGAATTAAGGGTGTGCTTGATTTCATCATGGGAGCCAACCCATGCTGTTAATATAGCTTCTTTAATGTATCCTGACGTCACCAGATCGACTTGTGACGGGTGTAGACCAAAATGCTTCTGGACGCAATTGGATAGACCTATAACCAATCAGAGCATTGAAACATGATACATCAGTAGCAGCCATCTTGGTTGTCATGGTCATCTTGGTCATCATATCAAACCTGCCCATTATTAGATAAATGTGTGATAGGCCCGCCTCCGGTCTGGTCTGCTGGAAATCTGCCAAACAGGAGGGGGACCAGACCCATATGCCAGAGAAAATAAAACATGAGCTGGGAAATGTTCCCGTTCCCAGATGAACCAGACGAATCAGTTCAATGTGAACCCATTGAAATGCATTTGTTCAAAATTTGTTGTGGAACACAATTCCATAGAGTTCACATTTTTCTTTATTTTTCTCACATCTTTCTTCCCCTTGCTTCTTGCAGGTGGTAGAAACTCGGAAGAAAGTTTGCACCTCCAAGTCTGACCTGCGCTCCAATGACTTCAGTATTGTGGGTTCTTTGCCACGAGACTTTGAGCTTTCCAACTTTGACTGCTATGGTAAACCTGTTGAGGTGATAGGAGCCCTTGGTAAATCACAAAGCAAAGCCAACAAGAAACCCCCCCCACCCAAGCCTGTGATTCCAGCGGCAGCAAAACGGGTTGATCTTTATGCACGAGCTCTCTTTCCCTTTTCATTTCTGTTTTTTAATGTAGTTTACTGGTCCGTCTATCTTTAGAAGAAGGATACATTGATTTGGAAAATTGTTCTGCTTGTTCTGAAGAAACATCCCCTTTGGCTATTCAAGAAAACAATATGTTCCATATACACAGTTTTAAAATTATATTTGTACATATATTATGATAATTAATTCTACCTGCCAAACATAATAGTTCATGATTAAGATGAATGCTTTTATCTAAATGGGAAAGCTTTTGTATCATGGCAGGCAAAAACTAATCTTCAAATTAAAGATATAAACTATATACTCCCTATAAGTATGCAGAAAAAATGACTGTATTGATAACCGCTACAGCACTGTTGTTCAAGTCACCAGAATGTACACACAAGACAAAAATGCAAAGCAAGTTAAAGTGTTGAGGTACAAAACTTATTTACTCCGAACCCTTTTGACCCTTTGTTAAGTATGTATTCATTAAACAGCTGTCAATGTTGCATGGGCAAACAACACTATTATTTAAACCTGTGAAAATCTGTAGGTAATGATACATTTGGTATTGTATACAGCTGATAATATTAGAAAGCAAATTTTCTTCTGGAATGCCTCATGATTTAGAGTACCATTTTTGCAGCGTCATTAAAGGTGCATTAGGTAAGATTTGTGAGTTGTAAAGAAACAGCAGAAAAGAGACTGCAGGATTTTGAAATGAAACTGAAAAACATCCCCTCCCTCTGCTCCCTACGTTTCCCCGCAAATAAGAAGCGTTGCATTTCACACACCGGTGATGGACAGGTAAGATGGATTCCTCAAATGAGCCATGGAAGAGATGCCCTGATTGGTCAGAAATGAGCGGTGTAAGGCGCCAGGCACAGTCAACTCAAAATGGATATTCTCACAGCGCCTTTCAGTCAATACTAGCTGACGGCTGGTTATTCCATTTCTATTAAATTACTCAAATTATATCTTATAAATCTTACCTACAGACAATTTAAATGGTCCCTTGTTGGAAATCTCTAATTGTTTGAACTATATTGTGAATATTTTTTATGCATTCAATTTAGGTTGTTTTAAATATGTTGTCCATTTTTTATATTGTGGTTCAATATAAAAGTAAAATAAATATGCAGCTAAGCTGGCCTAGTTGCCAGTGGCCTTCTCCAATTAATATCCCTTTCACAATTATTGTCACTTGAAAACAGTTATATTCTTGACCCTGGTTATATTTATGAATGGTAACACGCCATTATATGGATCAGCCTAGCTGAAAGTGTGAGTGGTCTAGGAGATTTTAAAGCAAATTAGTTACCACTACCAGCATACACATCATCACGAGCTGTATGTGCTGGTGCAAGCCATAAACAGAGCAGCCAAAGCTTTATTTATGGTAGCTGGTGAGGGGAGCCGGGCGTGGGAAACGGGTCCTCCTGGAGCGGGTGGATGACTCCAGCAGAAGATCCCAACCCCGCAGCCTCCAGTTGCATCTCCATCAGCTCAACCACCGCCTCCACAAAGAAGGGGTAGAAGACGGCAACGAATCGGACGACGAAGCGGAGGATGACAAAGAGCTGTCATAATTTAGTTTCCATTCTTCACCTGTCCACCAGATGTCCTTAGACCTTTCCCCTCACTTCACAGATCCTGCCACTACCATCTGCAATCTTCCCACCTACACCTCATTCCCCCATTAGTCTCTCCCATTGTATACCAGTTCACTTCCTTTGTTCCCTTGTCGGTTCGTTATATTTGTCATTGTTTCTTTGTCTCTAGTTGTTAGTGTTTTTCTGACAGTTTGTAGAACTGAGATTTTTGAGTTTCTTTATTAAAAGCCTTTTCGTTACATTTCCCGAGTACTCGTCTGCATTTGGACCCTATCCCTTTTGTTCCTACTGCCCCGCCAGCACTGGTCGTGACAAAAGGAGGAAGAGGAGAAGAGGAAGATGTAAAACCCCTCTGCTTTTGTGCACTGCCATGGTCATGGCAGAGATGCTCACAAGTCAATTTTTGCAAGTCCAAGTCAAGTCTCAAGTCTTTGGTCACAAGTCCAAGTCAAGTCCCAAGTCTCTTATGGTTGTAATAGAGTTGCACCGATCCCACTTTTTAATTTCCGATACCGATACTGAGCAACACATCTTTGAATGGGCCGATACCAATGAGGTTTTTTTTCTTTCATTAAAAGCTGAATATTAGGTCAGCCCATTTCCAAACTTTGTAAAAAATGAATGAAGTAAATGGATACATACAACATGACTGAATTGTATGCAATATAACTAATACATTATTATATTAGAAAGTTTCTTTCTTCTATATAGACCTACACACATAACAATACAAATTATAGGAGAACAATTGATGTTTTAATATAAATAGTGAATGTCATTAGTACTTGTTTGTTTCTGTAGTAATGTGAAGTTTCTCATATAATCATTGTGTGCTGATTATATCAGAGTTCTTAGTTTGCGCAATATATTATATTTTATTGTTAATTTATTGAGCCGACGGAAATGCGTTGTATGCTTTAAAGAAAAGACGCGACGGCATGTAAACACAGAGCACAACGGAGTTTCGTTTGGACTAGTGGAGGAAAGCAGCTATAATGGATAATACCATAGACTGTAAGGATAATACACACCCACTCCCGATTTAACCCGATTGAACATAATCACATAAGAGTTCCACCTGTGATACGCTCATATGTACATATCAATATACGCAGAGAGAGAAACGGACAGCTATGCTGTTCTCGGTCCTCTACCTCTGTTGTGGTTAATAAGCTTTTGATAACAAATAATGAGTTAGACAGTTCCATGCTCATTAATGTATTGTGTGTTTATATTGAATAAATGGTGAAACTGATTTGACTGCATGGTTCTGTATTGTTTATAAAAATGTTGCGATCTCAATGTACGCGTGTGCATTCACAGGCCGGTAATTAGGCCTACAGGTCTTGTGCACTGTAGGCATAAGGTTATGCAAGGAATGATATTCATCTCGTCAGACATTTCCTTAAGGTTAATGTGCCAAAAATAAAATAAAGATTCTTCACGAGTCCCAAATCTCGAGGTCAATTCTCAAGTCAAGTCTCAAGTGTGTGCTACTTAAGTGTGACTTGAGTCCAAGATGCAAAGTATTATGCATTTCCTCAAACTGCTTAATTACAATGAGCAATTAATCAAAGTTTTCCCTATTGCCAGATCCATTATCCTCCTGGTGTCCTCGCTGGGCAATGCCTTGGTACGCAGTATAACGTAGAGACTCAACCACTGCTCATATACTCACGATTTTCTTGGACGATATTTGCATGTCCTTAATCAAGCATATTTCCCAATCTTGAGAATCTTTTTTTCTCATTCTGAATTCGGCCTCTCCGGGAACCATCACCTTATCGTGGTGGAGAGGTTTGTGTGTCCCTGTGAACCTGAGGGCTGTGTTGTCTGGAGCCTGGTGCTCCTGGTAGGGTCTCCCATGGCAGAGTGGTCTCAGGTGAGGGGCCAGACTAAGAATGGTTCACAAAACCCCAATGGAAGAACAAGGTAGAGACAGAGACCCTGCCCGGAGGAAGCCCGGGACCCCGTCTGGAGCCAGGCCCAGACGGAGGGCTCGTCAGCGAGTGCCACGGAGCCCGGCTTGGACTCTATTGTTCTCTGGAGTTGCCCAGGGCGTGAGGCGCCGGGCTGGTGTGGGGATACTAACAAACCCCCGGCTGAGCGCCGCGGTGTTAGAGTTTACCCCAGTGGACGAGAGGGTCGCCTCCCTACGCCTAAGGGTGGTGGGGGGGCAAACTCTGACTGTTGTTTGTGCATATGCACCAAACAGCAGCTCAGAGTACTCGGCCTTCTTGGAGACCCTGAATGGAGTCCTTTATGGGGCTCCAGTAGGGGACTCCGTAGTTCTGCTGGGAGACTTCAATGCACACGTGGGCAACGATGGGGACACCTGGAGAGGCGTGATGGGGAGGAACGGCCTCCCTGATCTAAACCCGAGTGGTCGTTTGTTATTGGACTTCTGTGCTAGTCATGGATTGTCTATAACAAACACCATGTTCGAACATAAGGATGC
>OOFG01111473.1:0-17577 GCA_900323295.1 Molva molva
TGTTTCTGTTGGGACTGCTTAACTGTAGACAATATTCACATTGAATACATACAATTTATTCCACATTCATATGTTTGCAGAAGCAGAGTTTCTTGTATTTAGATGATCATTTTCCGTTAAATTATAGGTCTTTATGAGTTATTGGTTCTCCAAATTGTTTTGGGTTATTGACATCTCAAGGGATGCCCCATTTCCTGCGCGGTGGCACAATTAGCCAAAAGCTTTTGGATTTTGGGGAAAACCAGTGTTGGAGTGTGAGCAGAAGCTAATTAATCTGGCTGCTCATAAAGATCTGTCCATCTTCTTTTCACAGCTGAGGAGATCGCCAAAGAAGTGGAGGCCAATGAGAAGATGAGGAATCAGCTGCAGGGAAAGGCCAAGCCGGTGTGCTAACAACCTACTGTTCTCTTGACATTTCAAGCCACAATCTTGTTTTCTTCCATCCTTTCAGAGGCCTCCATGATCTCCTAATGATTATTTATAATACTCACATGACAGCATAATATTACCGCTCAGTGTCTTTGGGTAATGTGATGTCATCTTTTTTGCCCTTTGGATATTTTTTCAGGTCTTGGTCTTCTCGAAGAATCAGTCTGAGTTGGAGATTGACGAGGTGCATTCTCATTACAGTAAGTGATGGAGTTCAACGAAACGTTTCCCATTCCATTGTTGACTCTTTAGGGTGTTTGGGTGCTTTCCCACGCACCCAGCTGTGTGCTTCAAATTCTTTGATAAGATACGATTTTTGGGGCAACTTAATCAGAAAGTATCTGTCTAGTGACGAGATTTGGAATGTGGGTCTGACTCACTGCAGATGTCCCATTTAATAATTTGACAGCTTTGGGGTGGCAATTCAGATTGGTTTTTATCATTTCTGTTCTTGTTATAGCGATAATGGGCACAGCTTAATGGACTGAACTGAATACTGCCCATCTGTAGCAAGTGCCTGCCTAATCACTCATTCATATTGTCAGTGTCAGTGACGGCCCGAAAAAGTTTCAGAAAGGAGAGCTCAGCCACATGGATTTCTTGCATTATGTGTGCCAGTGTCAAAGGTATCCATAGCAACGCTTTGTCAAACCCACTGTATTTTGCATTCACGGCCTTCCATCAAGTGGAAACACCACTTAACCACCTATAAATGTGCGTAGACTGTGTGTTGCCACAAATAGAGGCGAGGCGGAGAGGTGCATGCATTATAATCCCTTCTTATGGATGCGTGTGACTGAGTGGCAGTAGCGCTGTGACGGAAAGGATTGTCTGGCAAGGTGACCCTCGGATAGAGCCTAGGAGTTAATTAAATATCACACACGCACACAGTATGTTGTCCTTTAGTGACGAGCGCTTGGCGGTTTCCGCTGTGATCGTCATGCAAAACAAACCTTGGCCTCGGTTTGCTTTTTTATTGTTGTTGTTTTTTTCTGGTCCAGGGGTTCTGCAGAGCGTTCCTGACATTCTCAATCCCATTCATAAAACTAGAGGAGAAGCTTGTTAGAGGGCTGGGGAGCAACTTCAAAAGTGAGTGAAAAATGAGTGACAGACAGTTCCATAAATAGACGCCTGGTGCTATCCTTTATCAGGGGAGGGTGCGGATGACTCACTCTGTCTCCATGGGCAATAGAGCATACAGAAGGGGCTAAATATAAAGCTACATTGTAGCATGATTAAGTGGCTTAACCTGATCAAAACGTAACCCTGAATCTTTTACTAGTCGAATGGGGCACCTCTTCCGTTAGGAAGGATGTAACTAATACTAAATATCAGATAATACTATAGAAATGTATTAACCTAGCTTATTTCATCTATCCGATGTCGAAGTCATTCTTTTCTCCAAAATCTGTGATTCTAAGATCCATCCACCCCGAGCACTACTTCCTCTTATATCCTCTTATCCACTTATAATGACATTTATTTACAAAATAAAGAAATGCATTCCATATGAATAAATAACCGGGAGGTATGAAATATATGAAATATATATATATATATAAATAAAAGATATATAAAAATATCGAAGTACAACACACAGCTTAACACAGGAAATCTTGACAAGCGAATTGACTGTGTAACACCCTAACTCTACGGATCCTACTGAACCCTAAACATAACTATTAAACCTTGATTGAGCAACTTTCCCTAACCTGTTAGTTAAGTGTACATCAACTCACATGAGGGACAAGGATAGTGTTTCGTTTGAGATCAGCTGGTCCTGCGCTGATGAGATTTTGGATCGGCGTTGTTGGGTGTTCACCAGACAGGGTTAGGGTTAGGGAGAGTTGGCCGTCCAAACTGAACTGCAGTCGTCTCTTGGCACGAACACGAACGTGGAATCAGCGTCTCCGGGAAACCACCTTCTCTGGAGGTTTCCTTCTATTAACTTGCTGAACTTTCTAGCTTAATAAACTTGGTAGACAGTTTCGACGGTCGATGAGTCGATTGACTTCTAGCAAGCTCTCTAAAAGTTACTTCAACTGTAGACTATTAACCTCACTTCAACTTGGTTTTAACTGAGCGTAGATTCATGTGCTTTTAGGGCACAGCCTAAATTACGGAGGTACTTCTGATGCTACGCCGGCGAGAAGTAGGAGTGCAAAGAGTGCAAGATCGAAGAACGCAAAAGGGCAAAGACTCCCTAATGACACCAGCTTTCCTTAGTTCATTACTGGCTGACATACCGTTACACAAGGCCTATTATCCTTTTCCAGATTTCCCCGGATAATAAAGAATTTAAGTCTCAGACATTGAACTATATCAGATACAAGGCAAAGAGATTATTTGATTAAAAATGGATTGTCTCTTTATTAACTTTACTGAACTTTAGCTGATATTAAACAGGCATTATAATAACACACGTACTGATGAGGATAAATGATCTGAAAAACGAAATCATTGAATTGAGGTAGTTAGCACATGTGACGAACATCAATCTTGAATAAAGTAACAGTTAAATGAAAGTAAGTAAAGGGCAAATACAAAGTATGTGAATCAACATAAGATCTGTGACCACATGGAAGAACACAATAAAAATCACTTCTACTTTCAGAATTAAAAAAAAACACAGTAACAGTGTTCTGTCCCCTCTTACTGACTGGACAGCTGTGCGACGTGAAGTAGTGTAGCTCGGCTGGCTGGTTGATGTGAGTGGGAGGGGTTTTGGGAGTGTTGATAGTAAGATTATTGTAAACAAAGACAGGTAAGGGCTGGCCAGCATTTTTTATTTGTAGACTATATCAGTTATGGGATGTGATTTTATTACTAACATTGAAATCACTATCGATCAGCATTGAAAACAGATATGTTCAGGTTATTTTAAGCTACGAGCTCAAATAGCTTAGCTCGTAGCTTCATCGCAATGTGTAACATTAAGACTACATGCATTCAATCAATTGATTATACTACCACATTATGTGATTGTGGAATAAACATATAAAGCATGCATTAAGTTTGAATTTTAACCTAATCTTGAGAGAGAGAGAGAGAGAGAGAGAGAGAGAGAGAGAGAGAGATTATGTAGAGTATTATGATGGCCACAGGACTATTTTTATGACCCCCAATATCTTGGAGGGGTAGGATTTTGTATGCGACCGTGTGCGTCTGAGGAGTGCATGGAAGAGGAGCCCTGAAGGATATCCGGTCCTAAATGGTGTATGGTTAAACTCCACAGGTGGTTGACATTTCTGAGTGTGTCTCGCTGTTTGAATAATAACTTGGGGGTCCAGACTTTAGACACCTTCAGTTATTAACGTCCAAGTTTTCAGAACCAAAAAAAGGTGATGGCCTGGTATATTAAAAAACATAATTAAAGGAGAAAACAACATTACAAGGTCAACGATTGCAATTCCCCTGATATGAATGCTGCTGCCAACATTTGTGATTGAAGAAGTTATCTGCTGCATTCAAGTAGTTACCCACTCATAGCCAAGTGTGTGGTTTAGTATTATATATATATTGGTTGTAAAATTTAAACTTAAAATTATCCATTTGAAAATGTTTTTTTTCATAATTCCCTTGTTCTGACTCCATTAACAAAGTTTCTAACTTGACGATCGTTTGTGACTCCAAATTTAATTGCAGCGGGAGCTATGAAGGGCAATGACTTTTCATGCGTCCTGCAAACAGATGCAAGCCTGAAGATTAGCCCACCAAGATGCCAGAAGCAGAATGGGTTTTCCTTTTCCTTGGGGCATTTCTCATTGTGAATAAGTCTTTGTCTCTTTCAGCTTGCACGGCATCACCATTGTAACTGGGCAACCATTCAATCCATTTGCTGTCTCAGGCTTAGCCCAGATGCAAAGTATACAGGATACAAAGCCGTGTGCTAACTATATTTGTGTACTCATTTAACTGTTTGTAAATCTCCACAAGACATAGGGAAACATGAGTGACGTAGTAAGTATGTTGAGATGGAGGAGGATTCTATCAGGATGCAGCCTCTGGTTTTCACATACGTTGGCATGTGATGAGAGATGATGTATTGAGGCTAACCATTCCCTTGGCCTGCGCGTCATTCACAGCTCCTATAGTATACAAGGCAAAGCTTGTCAAGTAGGTGTTTGTTTGGCGTCTCTTGGCGTTTACTGCAATATTCAAAATGGCAAATGATGAAGGGTTTTTTTGGGCTGCTGAACTGGCTGGCATTTCTGTTAGTCCAGTTAGCCCAGTCGAGTTTAACCAGTCACTTTGACTAATTACGCACTATGATACTACTACTGTGTGTCTCCGGTGACAAACGAGCACACCTCGCCGGTATTATCACTGAAGAGGCCTCACAGCTAATTTGCCATCTGGTTGACACAAATTACATTTGAGGATAAACTCAAGTTTATAATGTTTTTGACAAATGTAGCCTGTTCCAAAAAATTCTAATATATCTAATCCCAGTTGCTCTGTTCATGTCAATCAGGCTTTGAAATGAAATGATTACCTTCAAATTGAGTTGCGCCTTTACACTGTTAAACCCCCGTCTATTACATTTGTTCCGCCTCGAGCCTACACATGGATTGGGTTATGTCGTGTTGCACATGTGCTTTCAACTAACATTTCTTTTTGTATTTCCCAGGCAGCCTTTGACAGAGGTGTATTTCTGTTTTGTTCGCTTTTTGCATCGTTTGACTGACAGTTTCCTGCGATCTGTTGTCTAGTCTTACTCTGGCCTGGTCATTGTTGTGAATTCAAACAGGCTAAAACATGACAGCGGTGCGCACTGGGACACCTTATTGGAAGGATGGCAGACCCTGTGGAGGCAAAATTCATTGCTCCGTGTTGGAGAAAACAAGTTGGCTGATGTGAATGGTGACATCAGACGTTTCACGGCTCCTGTAGTTTTTGAGCTGGGATGTTGTATTGTGTTTCGCCGGTGGATCATTGCTGACAGTCAAATGAGCTGTAAGCGATGTCGTCGTTTTGGCTAACTTCCTCTCCGCTTTTGCAGTTATGATTCCCCGCCCTCCTCCCCACGTCACCAAAAATGCGGGTATTGCATGACTCCTGTCTCTTTATCCTGGCAGCTTTCTTTTCTACAGACGTTTTTATTTGCTTGGCATGTTTGGTGGTGTAAGCCATTCCTGGGAGCACTGGAATAACCATGTTACCGAAGAGAGAGAGCTCACCTAAACTCAATTTACTTTTGTAAACAGGAGACTCGCAAGAATGCCCTTTGCCACAAGGCTATCTTAGCGAGCCAATGATTCATTTCCTCTCACCCATGTCACTATTTGAAGGTAGACAAAATTAGTTAACAAAGCCCCGTTTTTTGGTAGCTATATAATTGGTCAATGTTTTATTGTTAATGACTAGTCTGGCTTTCCTCTGCTTAAAGCTCATAATCTATACTAGTCTGCACAACAGATCAACTGGATTGTATGTCTGCGACAGTCGAGGGATAACTTATTATCCCTAAAGCAAAGTTATTAAGTTCTGTATGCAATGAAATCCATAATGCCCTGCATTTTATACCTGAGTGGTTTCTCATCAAGAAACTGCCAACGTGAAATTAACTAAATCAGTCAGCAGGAACACCAAAAAGTCCTACTTGTTTATTTACATACACAACATACACACAAAGTCCTACCCCAGTGTCCATTATGTTGGCACAATGCAGTCCATTATGTTGAGGTTTTGCATATTGCTGTATTACCTGTAGGCCTAGCTGTTTTGGGTCCTCTAATCCTATAAACACAGCAGAGCAACCGTTCAGGTTTTTTCAATAGACTGAAGTGCCAAAGTCCAACTTCTTGTAGATTTTGTCTGAAATTAATATTGAATATTGAATTTAAATATTTCAACTGTTGCCATTTATTGTCTATTTTATTTTCCCTGACCTTGTGTGCTGTCTGTCCTTTTTTCTTTCAGTGAAGAAGTTAAATAGAGGTTAAAGATATTTTAAAGTTGTATATCGAATAGACAACACGTCATCCAGTGTGATGCTCGTCACTACTTTCCTTCCACTTTGATTGAAAAGAAGACAAACATTGCATATCATACTACATCATTTTATTTTAATGAACGCAATTCATCCCCGTACAGCTGCAAGGGATATATAGATCAGATAAGAGTATGGAAGACGAACATGACTCGATTTAGCCTAGCGTAAGCCTGTGATTATTGGGTTATGGTCAGTCAAGCTGGACCTGCTGAGGTAGATGAGTGGTCCTGTCCAGGTCAAAAGTTTATCCTGATGAAATCAGAAGCAGAAGACTACAATAACTAGAAAAGTGTGCGCTAAAAGCAGGTAGAGGGGACAAAAAAAGGCAAAGATACTGGTGCTGAGAAATAATGTATGGTGATTGGATGGAATATACAGAAATGTCCAACAATGCGAATTCTCTGACCTGTCAAATGATTATGCTGGTGTTTTACTAATCGCCATTGAGATTGATGTATATGTATATAGTGACCTTTAGCAAGTGTCAGTTGGTTTGGACATGTTGTACTGTAAAAAACCTGGATGAGCCAAGGTCTACACATTTTATACCAAATTGAATTCCCTGAAAAACCAGGGTACATTTTAATGGGTTGCGGTTTTAGTCCTGGATGTTTTACCATAAAATTGACATACTTTCAAACAAAAAGAGAGAGTAACACTCTCCTCTTCCCTGGCTAAAAACAACATGCATCTCATGCTGAAATGCATTAGCATATTCACCAGGAACGGGCCCCCCACTACCAAACTCACATTACCATATAACAAAGGTCAGACAACTGAATGCATTTATTGTTTCGTTCGGTGTTTCTTACAAAAATCCCAACATGTAAAAGTTTCAAATGTAGTCTTTTTTAATATGCTAGTCCTCAGTATCAACACTTGTATTGAGAAATCTCTCACGTTCGTCTTTGTCCTGCCTTTCCGTGATCCATGACCCTGCAGTAATCGACAGAAGGACATCCTTTAGCTGTCTACCCCTCCCTAACCTCACCCCGTCATCCTGCTTAAGTGGGAACATGTTGCCTTTATATGATGGATTCAAGTGACTGCAATGTGTCAACACCCTCGGGAAAATCACTTTCAGTATAAAAAGATCGAAAATCAAGCTATCATTAAGATGCCCGCAAAGACCCTTTCTAAGCTACGTTTGACAAGGCAAAGAAATCGTTCATTAATTCATAACCTCTGGGATTTATAGGTTGATCCTTTTTGGGGCAAGTCATAGTTTACATCAGCTGATTCTTGTTTGGATCAAGGTGGATTGAGGAGACGTTGTTCCCTTCTGAAGCCCTGTTTTGGATCACAAAAAAGGTATATAACAAAGAAGCCAACATGTGTTTAAGATCCCCATAGCGCTTAACCTCGCCTGCATTTGTCTTACAGGAAAGCAACATAGCTCGGCATTCTCCCGCCTCGTCGCCCAGGTCAGAGGTCGTTTAAAGACTCAGGTCAGACAGGAAATGGTTCCAGAAGGAAACGTGGCAGAGGGATCACAGCGTACAGGTACAGAGGAAGCCATTGTATTCTCAGTGGAAGAAAGTGTGCATGCTCTGTCACAAGGATATACTCTGGGAGGTTTTCAATTCAACTGTACTGTCCTTACTTCCTGGGAGGACCAGGGTAGTATATCTGTGTTTGCTTATTTCCTCATCATTATGAATCCAAACTGTAGTCATTTTGATCTTATAGAAATGTTCACTATACATGCCGACCTATGGTCCCCACTTGATTAAGCTGCAGGATCAAAGGCTTCCACTGAGGGTCTATCCATCGTGTTGCTGCAAACCAAATATGAAGAGCCGCAATCAGCAGCAGAGGATGTGGCACCAGTCAGTCCCGCTGGCAGTGAAATTTCGATTAGCAGGTGAGCGCCAGTGATGGCACACTATCTGTTCCACTTCTATTGCACCCCTGGGAATTATTTTCCTTGCATTCGCATGTTGCCAAAGAATACGTTTTGGGTTGTTTTGCTGGTTTTGCCTTTCTTACTATTTTGTTCATTCGTTTTCTCTGACATGTTCTTCAGAAAATGTTGCAGTAGTTATGTTGGCGTAAGACCACTTCGATTCTTAGATTTAATTTGCCTGTGTTTCTCTCGTGTATTTATTTATTCAGGCTTAAACAGCAACAATCCCTATAAACATCTTGTTTGGTTCAACATCCTTGAAGTATCAACCGTGAAGCATAGTAGGATCTCAGCCTTCACATTGAATTTGGACTGAATCCTTGTGCACACTTGACTTATATGACCATGTGCAGGCAATGAACCCACCCACCATATGTTTCTTGCAATAATGGTAACACAATGTGCAGTGCATGGCAATTTTTTACCACTGCACGAAACTTCTATTGCAAAGCTTTTAGGATTTTCTACCTGAGCTCCTAGCCACAAATGGTCACAGCCCACTGGTTTGTGCCAAAACTTGAAGTAATGTTTAATTTAAAGATGCTTTTGTTTTTCACCAGCTAGCGTGTAATATGTTGTAGCTGTTGTAGATGAGTGTCACACTCTGATCACAGGCTGCCCTCCATCGGTGCACAAGGAGGTAGCTGTCTGTTGTTGATTGAATGGATTAAGGAGAAGTGTCTTTGTGTTTAGAGAGAGTGAGTCCTTTTCTGACATTTTATTTATACTTGATGTGCTCACACCACGCGGCATATTCATCGTTTCATCTTTGAAAGTTTCCTCACCGTGTTCATATAATTGCTGCCATTATCAGCGGTAATAGCTTGCACAGATTTGTGTACTAAATCATGTACCCGTCCATTTCCTTTGACGACATGAGCAGTAGCATTCAGGGGTTTGTGGTGGCGAAGAACCACATCCCTTGTTTCCCATCACTGTGTTAGGGTAGATTGGCTTCAAAGTATAATGATCCATTGTAAGCCCGGCAACTTTTTTCAGTAAGGGTTTTTTGCACGTTTTCTTCGGTTGTTCCATGCATTTTTTGTTCATTCATGTTTGCCAGTTTTAGTTTTAGTGGCAAACTGGATCTCTACAAGCTCGCTCGCCCAAAGTTAGAAAGAGTTTTTGTGCATGTGTGATGGACACATGCACAGCATTTTTTTATTTGTAGAATATATCAGTTATAGGATGTGATTTTATTTGACATTTTAATCACAATTGATCAGCATTGACTACAAACATGTCCAGGTTATTTTAAGCTACGAGCTAGTTGAAATGTTACACATTGCGACTTTAAATATGATCCACGATCCTCCTATAGCTGAACCAATATTTGCATTCGGTTTGTATTCAGTATTTAGTTCTGCATCTCTGTCCACAGCTGTCTACATTCGGACTACAACCACATGCTCATAGAAGAAACTACCAAATATTTGATGACCTGACTTTACTAATTGACCAGTACATTACACTTTGAGGCTTCAGTATCACACACAATATTTCAAATACATTCTTGGTCAGCGAACAACAAATCATGATTTCACCGTGTCGCTTGTGGGGGTTTCTTCCCTCTTGATGTCAAAGCCCAGGTGTTAGGACCAACCACAGTCTCCTTCCCTTATCCCCCTTGGCTTTCCTGAAGTCATGCTTCAAGTGTGTCAAGGGATGCCGGTGTGCGCCTTGAATCCCTAGCATGGGCCCCAATGTTTGTGTGTAATTACAACAGAACGCGACACGTCGCCTGTCGGGTCTGATTGCCTTTGTGCCCGACTCTTCCCCGGATCGTACTCGAGACATTAAGCTAGCTCCTCAGCGGAGCTCTTTAATGGATATTGATAGCTTCTGGTCCGCACCGTCTACAGTGAATCCCATAGAGCTGACCTTCCTAGCACGTATGAGCCAATCAGCATGTGCGTGTTGAATCCGTGATGGTCTTCGTGGGCGTGTTGGTGTATTCAGCTCATAAACATTGATGGGGAATCACAGTATGCCCAGTGGATATCTAACAGAAGATAAACCTATTTTTACTCTTTGTCGTACACAGTGTATCTGAATTGCCTATTTAAATGAATCACTGACAATTAAAATGTCCGTGCCCTAGAATAATAGTTTAAAAGTAGCCCCTACTCATCCGAACAAACATTTTGAATTTAATTTTGATCTGTAGAAGCGTAAAATACACTTGGACCGAGTTCTTCACTGAGTTTGTATTGAGTAGGGCAATTTGTAAAGTAGCTCATTTTGTTTATGGTCTGTCTAAGTGCCTAACTCTGTCTTTCATTTAATCTAGTAATTCTGTTGCTAGATTTAATGCAAGACACCACCTTTTTAATGTTGTGTTACACAGAAGATTACAAGCACATCTGGGCAAGAAGGCATATCATTAGCACATCTTAATTTCATAGCTCCCTCCATAGCTTTGATTTATCTTGAGTATGCATAGTTAAAGTAACGGGTTGTGTTTTGGAACTGAAAAGGTTTTTTACACATTTTTTTCCATGCAAAAGTATATCCTTGCTGACTCTTGATTGTCCTTCAAATTATAAATTCAAGGTAGTGAAACTTGGGACAAATAATTCATATTTTCCATCATTATGGCCAGCTTATTGCGGCATCTCTCTCTCAGCGGAGTTGATAATGATGTTGATATTATATTTAGGCGGGTCAGTGTAGCTCCATGATACATCAGCTAAATCATTTCGTTTTTTGGTCAGGATAATTTTACTTTGGCTGAACATCACTTCTGGTTTGTTTATCTTGCCTATGTTTGTTTAATTTGTTCACATTCAATTATGCTGCAATACATGAGATACGGGACATGTTCCACACTGGGCTGTACTACACATGGATTTATTATAATATATACATATTTTGTTTTACTGTGAAGGATTAGGAATTTACTAATCAAAGAATAATTTAGTCTTTGCTCTCTTTATAATTTCACCATTTGCTGCTCAATATATATTTTTTCTATTTCACATTAATGCTACAGCTATTAGTTGCGCTGTTGGATCACATCGTTTGAAATCAATCTGCATAGCCACAACTTCCAAGTTCCAATAATTGTTGACTAATAAAGGGAAAATATGAATGTTCTCTCAAACTGCCAATGTAGAATTATTTTCTCATGCCGGGACGTGAGATTGTTATTTGTTCTTATTCCCAGAGTCCCAAAGTTACATTCCATGTCCTGTGGAGAAATCTGTTGTTTTTTTACATGCATATTTATTTGTTTTTTATGCCTTTATGGGCAGGATAGTGGAAAGAGGCAGGAAAGTGGGTTGAAAAAGAGCGGGAATAAGCCAGGAACGCTGGCCGGAATCGAACCTGAGTCGCTACGAGGCGTATCCCTTATATGGTTACGCTTGTTCGGTCATAGTTAACTGCAACTTGGTAACCACTTTTTTTCCTAATTACCCAAAAAGTGACTATGCCTATTTTCCTTACTGTAATAATAATTGTTGGTTGTTTAATTTAGAATTCGTAATCTTGTCTCAGTTCCTGTGACAATGTCATGCAAGTCCCCTTTCACTTTAGACAAAAGGTCCGTTAAACTCTGGCCATGATCGGGGATCCAACGTCCAGGAAGTCCCTCTTAAAACACAGGGAGGATGGTCAGCCTGGAAGCCTGGCATGATGATCAAAGGTTGTGGTGAATAAGGCTTGGTGACAAGACATCCTATTGTTCCTTTGATACATGCCACGGTTGCCCTTAATCTTTAGGGGGGTTTTGTCTGATAGTCAAAACATCAAATGAAATGTGTAATCTGAGCTTTGAAGATAATATATCCAGAGAACTGTTTGTTTCCGCCTAATTCGTCGAATAATGATGTCGGGTTATTTTTACACCCGGAATTAACAACTGCGGAAGCAGCTTGACGTCCATATATTTTTGTTTCTGATTCAACAAAAATTTTAAATTCAGATCTACTATATTTATGCCGTCCAGTGTACAATCAAGGTTGTCAAGGTCTCAGCATATCATAGTGAGTTTGAAGCAGATCGCATTACAAACTTGATTGGCACACAGTAGCATTCCTTGTTTGACGCAGCTAATTGAAGGGTGGTTGAGCAATCATTGTGACATTGTCACTGCTACAGTGACAATGGCTGTGTTTTATCCTGACTGATTGAACAAGGCCTTAGTAATCCCTGCAGCAGCGTTGGTGCCACTGAGAAACAAATGATTCTGTCCAGCAGGCAAAGGTACAAATCCGCCGTGACTCTGTGGTACACCACTCAATGTGAGGAAGGAAGATTAGCAATCGGCCACAGCTCCAGTGTTCCTTTTTTAAGTAGTACAAAAATTTTTGGGGGGGTTCAAACCAAATCTGATATGTTACTGCCTGTACCCAATGTTGTACAGGCACCGTTTCAATGTAGCCAAGATGATGATAAGTACATATTGGGAAACCTTCTCCATTGTTTGAAACCCTCCCAGTAATGTGGCTTGGTACTGGTCAGTTTCTCATGCTCCCCTAAATCCTCACCTTTCAAATAACGTTAAATTTTCACTTGAGTTGTTTTCTTCTTCCCCCATAAATGTTAACTTCTGTCCCTTAAAAGATCTATGTTTTATGTTGTGACTTATTTTTTAAGAACGCCAGCAATGTGGTTTTATCTGGTTCTAATGGACGTGTTAAATCAACAACAGAGTGTTTTTCTTCCCCTTGGGGCTTAATGTCCTGGATCGTATTTCTGGAACATGGCATCCACCACAGGGAGTGAGCGGTGAGTGGTACTGTTTTTCTGCCTTTATCCCTTGCCCTGTGATCTCCTGATCACCACCATCTGACACAGGAGACAACTCAAGGCTCTTTGAAAGGTTGCCATATTCTCACTATTTCAAGTGGGGATGCACTGGACTTGTTGTACAACTCAATGACTCACAGAGTAGGGAGGCAGTAGTGTATGCCGTGATTGAATGTGAGGAGACGCTTTCCTCTGCATGCCTTGACCGGTTCAAATTTGTTCACGTTGCTTTAAGGACCACACCACAAGTCAGTGGAAGCTGGGTTCAGTGCAGCATGCGAGCACAGGTCGTCTCAACATAAAAGGCATGGCAGACATCAACTTACATTAAATACAAAGACTGACAGACAGACAGTATTTACAAAATACGAGTGCATGTCTGCATAAGTGGAGAAAGTTAAGAGCCCCTCGGAAAGAAACTGTTTCTGAAGCGAGATGAGTTGCCTGCAAAAGTAAATCTTATTGGTGATGCTAACTACCAGACACTTACTATCTTTTGTGTTCTCTCAAGAGTTGGCTTGCTACATTCGCAGAATGTAGAAAATGTATATATTATGGAATACTTTGTACCATCCTTATAAACCTTGTGAGAAGTACAACACTAAAGAATACACGTTTAAGTTTCAGGAACGTATACATGCATTTGGGGAAATCAAAAGTGTCGCAACCTATTCCTCTTGGGGAGGATGGAGATGAACACCTTTCTCATGTATTTCTTTAAGATGCCTTACCACCCGCATTGAGTCTCCTTGTGTTTGGCTATGAGGGAGTTTGCAGCGGGAATATTGCCTTGAACTTCAGATGGCCCCAGGCTTCTGCGGCTAAACGTGATCTAATCAAAGGGGAACTCACCCTCGACCAGAACGTGACCACACCAACCCTGTCACCAGACAGAACAATATGTAACCTAATGCTCGGCATGACCGCCTTTGTCCCGTTCACCACAGCCAGTCTCACCGCAGTCTGCGTTCAGGCCGACAATGATTGGCGCCCGAAGCAGTTGTTGCCGTTAGTTACGCAAAATGTCACAATGGTGCTTATCATTTTATTGCTGGATGGAAGCGTATCTGTGGCCGTCTCTGTTACTCACTCTAGTAGAACATCTCACACCGGCAGTGACGAGCTATTCTATTTGTTCATGGGGCGTAACTGTTACCTTAATCAAATTACATCTCAGGGCAAATTCTGTTTGCACACATAACATCTCTTACGAGGTCAATATTGGGATTGGCTTACTTGTACACGAATGCAGAAAACAAATCAGGTGTTCTAGTTCTTAAAAGTGTAGTATTTCTAACTCAAATGTGTTTTAGTGGGTAATGACACTGCAAAAGCAACACGTGTCTGCTAGGTATCGGTGTGGAGGGGGTCGTCGTGGACAAGCAACATGTGTACAGATGTGCCGTATCGACCCACTTCCCGCCTCGGGATCTTTAGCGTGACCCGCGGTCCTTTCTCTGCGACGGGACCTGACTTGGTTTAATTTCCACAGCTTTACCCTGTCGCTTCGCCCTCATCGCAGCAGCAGCCCTCGCTGACCGAGCATGCCCGCTCCACGCCGCGGAGCGATCATGCTCCACGAGACACACGCCTAATGGCCCAGCCTCATCACAATTCCCTGACCGGCCTGCCCAATTTCCCCTTTGAGTCGTCACCTGCAGCTGTCGCTTCCACGCGTGTTCCTTGTTCTTCCACTGAGTGCTCCAGCCCATCTGCAGGCACTTACCACCTCCTGGCTTCCTCCACCACGCAGAGCCCCCACTGCCAGACCTTGGACCGGATTCAATTTTTTTGTATTTCATTTTCAGCCAGCCTGACTTCCAGCACAGCCTCACTTTTTAACAAATGACCGGCTGTGATTCAGATGCACCTTTTTAACATTCACGGTCTTTCACCCATTTCCTTTCTGCTCATCGTTATTGTAGCCAAGATTTGGAGCAATATACCAGCATTGATCTTAGGGAGTTGGCTTTAAGATGTAGGGAAACACGAGCCAGACACAGATATGAATTAATTAATGTGTGATGAATCAGACCAAGCTACATATTTCGCACGCACGCACACACGCACGCACAGGTACAGATTCAAATCACAAACCTCTGGATGCGATGTTCCTCTCAGATAGAAAACAGACGGATTAGACAGCGATGGGACGTGAGTTGAAACCAGCCAAGCCAGATGACTGAGAGCTTCATCTTCAGTGATAGATTGAGCTGACATGAGTCTATTTATATCGTCTCACCTTATTGCACTCAAATGGTGACTCATGCTCCCAGGCAGCAATGCTAGCACTAAAAGAGTCCTAGTTAGACTGTTTGTTGTGTTTCACAAGTTTTAGTCCTATCTTTGCTGGATTTTCTCTCACTGCCTATCTATATATGCCTCTATATATGCCTGTCTATAGGGGTATAAGTACACTCGCCACTTCACTTAAGTGGTTCACATGCAAGTTCCAGTTATATCTTTGCCTGCTTTATTCTTACTGTCTCGATTTTTTCTTTAGTATATTGTCTCAAACCTAGACTCTCGTTCTCAGGCTTTCTCTTTTATATTTTTTTCTCTCTTTCTGATCCAGTGGTTCACGTACAAGTTTCAGTCCTATCTTTAACTGCTTTATGTGTACTGTCTCGATTTTATTTTGTCTTTTGTCTCCAACTCACTCTCAGTCTGACTTGTTCTTTTCTATTTCTCGTTACAGTTCAGTCTCCGACATCATCGGTCCGGAGCCGGAGAGACACGTTGTGTAAGTAGTCTTGGTGGAACCCATCCTCCATGGCCCCGTCCTTCAGAAACCTAACCTCAATCTCACCGCCGCCCGTATCTCGCGCCTGTGTTTGCTTATATAAGGGGGAATGGCCCAATGCTCATGTTTTTGTGTATGTTAGACCTCAATGTACTCTCCTGAGGTAATTAGACCATCTGCCAGCCTGTTTGTGCCGGCATATAGATAAAAGTGGATGTTGGCAGACCGCCATGCACAGCTGCACCACACACTTACACATTTTGTTAGATGTTGGGTACGTCTGATGTGCGGAACATCTCAATCTGTGCTACTCCTTTTTTTGAAGCTATACTCGTAAAATCGTACATAGGTTAAAATATTACCTTTTTTGATTTCTCAAATTGCATTATGGCCAGGTCCTAGGTATCTCCATGTCCTGACATCAGGTATTAATACTTTCATTTATATTTCAGTTTGCTGGAATCAATTCCTCGTTAACCTAAAAGAAGCCCTCCAGAAGTAATTTGAGTGTGTGTGTGTGTGTGTGTGTGTGTGTGTGTTTGCGCGCATGCTTGTGTGCGTGTGGGCTTGCATGTAACAAAAGCAATGCTCATGGTTTTCGTTGGTGTCAACCGTACCCACTACGTTTACATTTTAATTGAGTCATTTAGCAGCCACTTTTATACAAAGCGACCAGTGAGCCTGCAAAGAATCAAAGCATGCAATGAAAATTGGAGTTACTACAAAAAATTAAATGTGCTGCACCCCCTGATATAAAAAGCAACTGTGCAGGGTAGCTATTGGAGTCTGAAGTCAAGGTCAGCACATTGTCTTTGTTTTTATCTCAACAAAGAAAGATTTTATTTACAAAGACATTTTATTTGCCAAGTATATTTGCACATACAAGGAAAGTGACTTGGTGAGGTTGGTTCAAGAAGAATTCAAAGCTAAATATTAATTAACAATATGTACACACTAAGTAATTGCAAACTATAAATGATGTAGGCTGTGAAAGGCTTGGAGGCAATGAGAGGGCTAGAGGCTATGAAATAGGTATGAAGCACTAATCTATATTTGGATGAATATAAATGAATATAGATTTAGTGTGTGTATGTATATTAGGGATGGTAAGATTCACCGATTCTCATCGGTGCACCGGCGTAAAAGTTGACGATGCGATTGCCCGATTAAAAAAAGTGCACCGGATACAGATTTTGCGATGCATCGTTTCTAACATCTTTGCATCGGTAAATTCCGATTTATGTATATAATTATTAGTAGAGGCCCTATGCCTCTATTATTTAGAAATGTTACCAATAATTGTATATTTCGATTGAATGCTCCTCTGTTTCTCAAGCGCGCTCTCTCGTCTCCACTGCTGTCAGTGGCCAATTACGCTACTAGGCCGAGGCTGGTCCGGGTACGTCACATGAGATTAACATGGAGGAGGAAAAGCTACACGTTCCACCGAATTCGTATAAAAACCAAAGTTTGGCCTCACTTCGGATTTTTCAAGAGAGACGGACAACTTGACAAGACGCATGCAATTAAAAAAATATGTCGTGGCGCTATAAAGTGCACAGGCTAGCCCCATCGGTACCGCTAGCAAGACTGGTGAGCAAAGTATCGCATCTTTTTTTTACACCCCGCTGGCTAACAGCTCTACTCGTTCTAAGGCAATAAGCGACGCGATCGCCTGTTTGTGAAAGTTTTTTTTAATTTAGTATTGTTCATATAGAAACAGCACCACTGCTTTCTGCTTATTGCTGAGTT
>OOFG01111475.1:2776-13787 GCA_900323295.1 Molva molva
GACAGCGCTCAGGACATCTATCAGCCCTCTAAGAGGACTAAGTCTGAAGTATGGGCATATTTTAGGTATTATAAGAACTAGTGCATATGCCCGTCGGGGGTGTGGCTGGTCGGAGCGTGTGCCCATTCGGAACGCGTGACGGTCGGAATGGGTGGTTGCATAGAGATGATCTTGTCATGCAGGAAGTAGAAACCAGTGTTATGAAAGTTAGCGACAGTTGTTGGATACAATTCATTTAATGAAAATAATATTGGCCCTCATGTAGTTGCCACAGCAATAAGCACGGACACAGGGAATGTCCGTTGAGCGATGTTTCTTTGCTCTTCAAGACTGCAATGTAAATGTGACGCAAATCGGATGACGTTTGTAACGCCGCGTAAGTAGGAGCGCTTGTTTTGAAGTGGCCGATGTCCCCAATAAGAAGGTGCATTTATTCAAAGTTTATTAATATTGAACGTGTCGCGTGTCCAAATTGCACCAAATTCGACACTGCCGTTCTCCTTGAGCGATACATCCCCGAAGTTCGAAGTCGATCAGACGAACGGCTGTCCAGATAATAGACAGACAGACAGACAGACAGACAGACATACATTCCTCACTTTATAGTTAGATGCAATATATATTTTTCTTGGGCAACATTTCAGAATGACCAACGAACAGCACCTCATCCCAGCTGAAGCTGGACTGTGGATTAATCTCCTACACACACACACAACTTGACTTTCAAACCATAAGTTTGGCTCCCTCTTAGTCACTGGTCAAACAAATATTTATTGTGATGGCAAATATATTGGCCAATGTGTTTTTTAAAAAGCTCTTGATGCCATATACCATGTGCTTACACACTGCTGTTGGGAGCTTTTTTTGGCCTTGCGTGCATGTCTCTTAACTAACCTCACAACTTCACTATTCTCTCTAAGGAGGGATCCCTCCAATGTGTTCATTTGAACATTTCTTTTTCCACTGCGGGAGTTGACTTGGTTCAGCGTCAGGTTTCCCGAAATACATCTTCACTTGCTTCACAAATTGGTTTGGACATTGGACACAATGCTTTCCTAAAAGGTTTAAATGGGCAAACAATTTGTAAAGATGTATTCTACCAATTGCATTTATAATAAAATCCTTCCTGGTTGTTGACTTTTTCAGCATGTTTTGTGTTAATGCTCTCAGCTGCCTGGTTCACTATATCGCACTAACGTCATGTAAGACTCGCATAATACATAGTTACATACGTAACTATTCTACATCCATAACATTAACATTAATAAATACTATGTGGCACCTGTCGTCAGCCTCATTGGTTTGTGCAGTTCCTCATGGTAAAGTATTTGAAATACACAATGGCTGTCTAGATGGGGAGCAGCCAATGTGTCTGAATGTGATAGTGGCATAATGTCATGTTTTAACTCTTAAAGACCAGCAGAGGGCGGGGAAGTGCTCCACGACCATAGTTTGAAAAAGCAACGGGACAAAATACTCAGTTCTGTAATTATGTGACAATTTTAAGAGCGGATTTAATAAATAAATGGATTAGTATTACAGATTAATGAAAGACAAGTTCATGCAGATGTAGTATTAATATATCATTAGTAATATACAGCATACAGTGAACCTGAGGTCCTAAAACAAGCCTAGGGTAATCAAAATACAAAGGAAGTTGCCTAATTAGGGCAATTGATTGAATGCTTAATTTTTGCAGCAATTTGGAAAACAATCAAATGGTCACGTCTGTTGGATTTAGTTCTTGCTAGATGGGAATTTAGCCCTGGTCACAATCTCCTGTGCTGTTAAGATATCCTGATTCAGAAAATTATGACATTAACCTGTCATAATTACGTTGGTGTACTTAACCAACTGCATTATAATATCAGGGCTCTTTAAAGATTCATGAAAAAAGTTTAGATTGTGTATGATCTAGTTTTTACCTCTACCCATAATAGCTTTTTTGGTATTTTTCTCAGGTTTAAGCAAAATGATGTAACACTTGGGACAAAACAGTGCCGCCAACAGCCCAAAACTAGAAGCTAGAATGGCAAATACCTCTACAGCATCTGCATACTTTCCAGGCGAGTTAATATATGCTGGGATAAAGGCTATCCAAACAGCACAGAAGACAAGCATGCTGAAGGTGATAAACTTGGCCTCATTGAAGTTATCTGGTAGGTTCCGTGCCAAGAATGCAAGCAAGAAGCTAAGAATAGCCAGTAAGCCAATATATCCCAGTAATACTCCAAATCCAATTGTGGACCCTACAAGACACTCAACAATTATCTTGTCATTGTGATACTGTGTGTTTTTATGAGGAATTGGTGAGGAAGACACAAGCCATGTTGTACAAATTGCTGCTTGGATTAAAGTCAGAAATACAATAGTCCCTCTCTGTTGCATTACCCCAAACCACTTCAGACTACGGCCACCACCTGGTTTGGTGGCCCTAAATACCGCCAGAACTACCATGGTCTTTACCAGGATACATGAGACGCACAGCACAAAGCTGATCCCAAAGGCTGCATGCCTCAACTGACAAGTCCACAGCCTTGGGTGACCAATGAAAAGCAATGAGCACAAGAAGCACAATTTAAGTGACAGCAGAATGAGGAAGCTAAGCTCTGAGTTGTTGGCCCTAACCACTGGGGTGGTACGGTGATAGGTGAAGACTCCAATAACAATGGTGCATAAAAGTGCGCCAGATAATGAAGCAGTGGTCAAGGAGATGCCCAGTGGTTCCAAGTAGGAAAGAAATTCCATGCTTTTGGGAACACAGTGATCACGTTGAGAGTTGGACCAAAAATCCTCTGGACAGCTGGTACATTCAGTTGAATCTAACAAACAATAGCAAGGTTCTATCAGGTATATATTACGTAATATATCGGTCTCTGTCACTTTCTGTCTGTGTGTTCGTGTCTATAGATATATAGATATATCTATAATATGCACGCAATGTATTGCAAACAAACCTGTCTCATTGCTAATTTTTCCTTCTGAACAAGGGATACAGTCGAAGCAGCAGACAGGTTCACCCTTCTTTCTGGCCATGCGGGTGCCAGGGGGACAGCTCTCACTACACACTGACTTGGGTGGCTATGGGGAGAATAAGTTAATTGCATTTATACTATTTCATAGTATAATGATGAAGAAAACATGGGTATCTGACCAAATGTATGCAAACCTTTTTAGATTCAAAATTCCAAAAGATTTTGTCTTCATCAAGGATGAGATCATCGACTTTCGATGCCAATTCTTTGACCTCACCTACATTTTGAACTTCTGTGCTTCTGTCTGGCAGCCACATCCAGTTCATCACATCATAGATTGGTAAAGCATCCCCATTCTCATCAAATGACACTTGATCACCAAAATGTGTAGTGAAATTCACCATTTGCAAGTAATGTACAAGCTATAAGGTAAGGGAACAAAGAGTGATACACAGGATAATAATACTTTTTTGCAAGAGTGAAACAATGATGTACAATTTACTTCTCAATCTGTTAACCTCTGGTAATACCTTTTTCTCATCAAGCAACATTTTTATCTAATTTTTCAAAAATGTACTAAAGTTATGTTTAATAAAAGTTGGAATAGAACTCTGACCTGCCATGCTTCTAGACTTTGTAAACTGGCACAGCCTTGATCTTTGAAAGGACCACTCCCTGGAACACACTGCAGCATGTCCTGTAGGGCATGTGCCAGGGCATATACTGCCTTGTATACATTATACTCTGGCCTGAGGTTAGACATATCCAGGAATTCAGTTTTTATATTCCTTAGAACCTCATTCCCTGTGCATTGTCTTTCCTGTGTCGGGTTTTCCAGCTCCATTCCAGCAGATACAAACTTACAATGAAATATGTTCTCCCAAAACTGCTTCACCTAATGAAGGGGGATTCGAATCAAACATAAGTAGCATTTAGATCACATATATATTTAAATGTATTCCTACAAGATATATTAAAGGTGTGTAGAACTTGAGATTCTGAATCAGTCTGTAAGGTGAAACCCGCACTAAATTGTTGTCCTGGCTGCTGAGTGTGTCATTGTCAGGGTATATTCTCAGTAGGAAGTCCCTTAGTCCTGGTATCTCCCCCCGGCGGATGGCAATGCCCAGAGTGCCTGCAAGAAAGGGCATATAGCTGGGGGTCTGTAACACAGTGGCTGCAGTCCAGGCTTCACTGGCCATCCACTGCAGGCCTGTAACATTCTGCTTTACCACCTGAGGAGTCAATTGTGTAATTCAAAGTGTCAATTCAAATAATGCATCTACTGATGAATATATTTCATGTTTTTTTACTGTAACATATCTGAATAGGATAACAGTAAATAATATCCAAATAGGCTTCCACATTGTGTCATACCTTAATCAATTGAATCACTACTTCATAATGCCATGAACTTTGCACTTGATCTTACAAATTGCTTAAGCGGAACCTTATTTTGGAATATCTTAAACCCTAACCTCTTGCATAAGATTAAGCATGTGGGTCTCATGTGCAAAGACTATAACCACACGGCTGGTTGATTTCCGCATAATGCCAACTATCCTTTTGTATTCAGTTTGGTAATTGTTCCTTGGCAGAGTCTCCAGATAAGCCAGACAGCCTCTGCCAGACTGTGCCAGGTCTGACTGTAAGAATCGGGCGGCGTGGAGGCCGTAGTCATCATCACTGATCAACATTCCAACCCAGGTCCAGCCAAACCGCCTCAGAATCTGGAGCATAGCTCGCACCTGGTTGGATAAAAACAGATTATCTAACATTTTCCTGCATCTTTCTAATTAAAATATGATCAAGGTTCTTGATTTATGCATGAAGATAATATAAATATAAATATTGTTTCTATTGTAATGGAATCGCTTTACCTGAAATGCATCACTTGGAATAGTTCTAAAGAAGGATGGGAAACGCTTCCTGTCACTCAGACAGGAACATGTGGCAAAATAACTCACCTGTCGAAGGCAAAAATGTTTAGACTTGTATATCTGCATCATTGTTATTGCAATTCATTCAACATATTCAGAAGGATTAATTTGTAACGGTTAGAAACCTACCAAAGGTAGATTGTACAAGCCTACGATGCTAGAAATGGCAATAGTACGTGTTGAGGAAGAATCTCCCACAATTCCTAGCAAAGGAGGCTTCCCGAAACAACTCTCATTTAATTGAAACTGCTCTCCTCTGCCACTGGTCATAGAAAGTGCTGCACGGAATGAGATCCCTAGTTTGACACAGCTATCATATAGACTGTATCCCAACGATATATTAGGTAGCAGTTTGGAGTTTCTGTTAATTTCATCAACAGCAAAGGCCATGGTCTGGGCCTGTCTGAACCCTAGAACATCAAAGCTGTAAAAACGACAAGATTAAAAGATAACAATTATAGATTATAAGGATGTCATAGAAATGTCATGAATGCAGTCTGAATTGTCCTTGATTGAAGCAATCATTGACATACTCACCCATTGCAGATGGGGTCCTTTGGCTCTGAAGTAAAGGATAGTTCAGAAAAGGTTGTGTAAAAGTTGATCCCAAATAACCCTCCCAGAATAACATCCCCAAACTTGTGCATTCCATTCAGATTAAATTGTCTCTGTAACATGCAAGAAAAGGGACCTGTTGAAGACATATGGGAAGAGAAAGAGAACAAAAATAGAAATACACATATAAGCAAGTGTGATTCCTTATGGGCTCTCATAACTGCCCTCTAATATGCCCCTCACCGCTTCTAATGTTTTATTCTGAAACACTTGATTTTATAAACAGTGTAAACCCTTTGCGATTTCACCTCATTGTTTACTATCATAAATCTCCTATCAGGACTGGGCAGACGTTTTAGGGGTGGAACCAGAATTGCTTTATATCAGTGCCATTCAACATAAGCATGAGAAATTATTTAAATAATTGATTGTTTTTTTGAAATCTTGTTGTTCCCATTAGTATTATGAAATACATACACTTCAAATTGTTTTTAAACTGAAGTCAGAAAACTGGTCACTCAAGCAATGACCACTAGATGGGAGTATCATACAGAATATGTGTCATCCCTTTTCGGCTAACGTGTGGCTCTTGTTATTGTGCAGCAAGCATGCAATTAATCATTTCCGAGTGTGTGTGCAAAATATACAGCTTTAAAACCCCTTTCTAAATTGCAATAGGGTGAGTATCTATATATGTGATTATAGGCTGTACAGGGGGTTAGACAGGTCCAGTATTTCAGTGTCTATGTGTGTTCACATTTTTTCCCTGTATAGCCTCTCCTGATTAAACCCTTCCATCTCCAAACTTTTAAACTGCACATGCTCATCAACGCTCACAAACATGTATCTTGAGACATGTTCACTAGATGGTGGTATTACACAGATTTAATGGTGGTATAATTTATTTTGCTCTGCACTCCTATGTTCGTGATCAGCCTGGTCATGACCTTTGTCCTGTTATTCCCCCTTACTTATCCAGCAAGACATACAGCCCTGTCTTGTTAATATTTCTTTAAATGCAATCTACCTTGTTATGTAATTTCACCATCCAACAATGAAGGGTAAAAAAAATGGTTAGACCCTAATCACCTAACAGTTCTCAAAAATAAACAAGGTTTTATATTCAAGTCATCATCAGTCATAACAATAATATGAACACGGTTCGGCCTTGTCTGCTTTAAAAGTTAGCAGCAGGCTGTTAGTACTCAGACTATATTTTTGTTAAACTAGGAAATTAGGAGTAATTTATAAACTGGTTACCTTGTTTTTTCAGTCCACCTAGATTTATGCAACCTGGTGTATGTAAATGCAACAGCCCTGAGTGCCATGACAAATATATTGGACACACAAAGTCACTGTAATCTCCTCAATAGTAATAATAATGAAATTTCATGTGTCTTAATTTTTGTTTGTTGAAATGGACATCATTATTCATATCCAGACTGGCTGCTTGTGATTGATGGAAGTGGAGAATACTAATACAATAATAGGAGGATTCAAGACAGTGAACAAATGAGCACCGAAGCAGTAAATGACGTATATACTCTAAGAGAGGGACAGCATCTATAGGAAAGTCTATATAAACTGTTATATGGAGAGCTACCTGATCCACAACACATATGGGGTCATTCTAAGAATGACCAGCTTTACTGTTTTTTTTGGGCCAACCCTGTTCCTGGGTTTGGTTGTGCTTTGTCTTGCCCTTGCTTTGCATGAATCTAAAGATGACCTACTACAAAGACCTGGCCCTGTGAGGCCTGAGAACAGTGGTAAGGTTGGGATTGGGGATTTTTCTGATGCAGGGAATGCTACTAATTCTGTTAAATGTATGCTTCGAGGCACTCCTCAACCCCCTGTATTCACACTGGAAGGGGACTACCTAATTGGAGGTGCTTTTTCGATACATTACTACATGAAAACAGTGAAGCATAACTACACCAGCCTACCAGAGCCTCTAGAATGTACAGGGAGGTGAGTTAGAGGAGAACAAACTGTGATCAAGAACATTGTATTGCTGGAATATACATGATTATAGATAATATTAACCATACAAAGCAGAATTTATTCAGCGCTGTTAAAGTTAGTTTGCATTATTTTAATTATATACAATTATCTGTTCAATTTGTATGTGTCAATCTCTGCAGCATGGATACCCGTGAACTGCGCATCTCTCGTGCTATGGCCTTTGCCATTGACGAGATCAACAATAGCTCCGACATTCTGCCGGGCATTACACTCGGTTACCAAATCCATGACACTTGTGCCTCGGTTCCATTGACGGTCCAGGTGGCATTCCAGTTTACAAATGACCCTCAGCTGTTGTCTGACAACAGTAAAGTGTGTTCGCAAACTGGAAGCGTGTTGGCTATTATTGGTGATTCTGGATCCACGCAGTGCATCAGCATATCACGCATCGTCGCGCCATTTGACATCCCATTAGTAGGCTGTATATTTTTTTTCTGCAGAATTATGCCATCTTTATTTCAGGGCCTATAGTAAAAACGCATCATGTGTAATGTTTTTTTGTTTTCTTAGGTCAGTCACTTTGCTACATGTGCGTGTTTGTCTGAAAAGACTCAATACCCAACATTTTTTAGAACCATCCCGAGTGACCAGTTCCAGGCTGATGCTCTTGCCAAACTTGTGAAATATTTTGGTTGGACTTGGATTGGCACTGTCCACTCTAACTCAGACTATGGTAACAATGGTATGGCGTCCTTTCTACGAGCAGCGCACAAAGAGGGTATTTGTGTGGAATACTCTGAATCATTCAATCGAAATGATCTACCCAGCAAGATTCAACAAGTGGCTGACGTTATCCGCAGGTTCATACATTGTTTATTCTGAATATATTCAGCATACTAAGGTGAATGTCAATTTGACGTTGTCAATTTGACAACTATTATGTTCATAAAACATTGTGAAATGTAGGTTGCATAGAAAAAAAAGTTTATCTATAATTTCATCTAAATATTATGACATTTCTACAGGTCCACAGCCATGGTTGTCGTATCGTTTACTGCCACAGGTGATTTGAGGTTTCTACTGGAGGAGCTGACTCGAAATCCCTCTCCTCCTCGCCAGTGGATTGGCAGTGAGGCCTGGGTAACCGATCCGGAAGTTCAGAGATTCAGGATTTGTGCAGGAGCCATTGGATTTGCTATTCCACAATCTGTCATACCAGGCTTTAGAGAATACATTATGGATCTTTCTCCTGCTAAAGTGGCTGCTTCCCACTTGCTTACCAAGTTCTGGGAGGGTGCATTCAACTGCAAGCTAGAAAAACGTGAGACATAGACGATTCCTAACAGAATCCTTCACCTCTATAACTATAATTAATACAAACGACAAATAATACATTAAGTTACAGTTAATATTAGCCTTCATAATGTTATGATTTTTTGTCTTATTAAAGCTTCAACGTGTAACATTTCAACAAGCTTGTAGCTTAAAATAACCTGGAGACATCTGTAGTCAATGCTGATCGATATTGATTTAAATGATATCCATAAAATCGCATCCTATAACAGATGCATTCCATTAAAAGCAAATGCTGGCCAGCCCGTACCTCTTTGTTTACAAGAATCGTACTTTCGACACTCCCAAAACTCACTAACGTCACCCAGCCAGAAAAGCTACCCTGGTCGGCTACTAACTGGGAGGGGCTCAATCTTACACATTGTTACCCTAATACTACCTATACTTGATTTTATTCTATTGAAAGAAGAATACAATGTTTTTTATTGTTCTCATTGTCACAACACATTTTCCTTTTTTCTCCGTTTGTAGAAGCTGGCTCAGTGGACAAAGTGTGTGATGGAACTGAAGATCTACAGAAGCTCCAAAACCCATACACTGATACTTCACAGCTCAGAATCACAAACATGGTTTACAAAGCTGTTTATGCAATAGCACACGCTATACACAATATTGTGTGTAAGAAGATAAACTCCACAGTACAATGTGACCGATTCATCAAAATAGAGCCAGTGCAGGTCATTATCATTCGTATCGTACCTTGATAATTGAAAATGACACCATTGTCTGTACACACTTTAGTCACACATTGTGTGACAATGACATATTGTTTTGTTTTCACTTTTTTTTCATCTATACAGGTCCTTGATCAGTTGAAAAGGGTAAATTTCTCTCGTAATGGTTACCACGTGTCATTTGATGCCAATGGTGACCCTGTGGCCTTTTATGAGCTGATTAACTGGCAGAAAAATAGAAACGGGGGTCTGGAGTTTGTAACAGTAGGACACTACGATGAATCCCTTTCTCCTGGACAGAAGTTTACTATAAAAAGGGAAATCAGTTGGACAGACGGTGGCACACAGGCAGGGAGAACTATACTTTGAATCCTTCTTTACTTTGATTAAAAACATTTTTTTAGAATTGACTAGGTGTCTTTAAATGTTTATGCGTGTATCAGGTGCCTGCGTCTGTATGCAGTGACAGCTGTCCACCAGGAACACGCAAGGTTCTCCAGAAGGGAAAACCGGTTTGCTGCTATGACTGTGTACCATGTGCTGAAGGAGAAATAAGCAATACTTCAGGTATAAGCAATGGTATTAATCCTAATGTAAACTATAGAAATACTGCAAAACCATCTCTAATTATATATTTCTCTTTCTTAGATTCATCTGACTGTTACTCTTGTCACAAGGAGTTCTGGCCCAATGCAGAGAAGACCTTATGTCTTCCTAAGCCTGTTGAGTTTCTTTCTTTTCATGAGGTTTTGGGTATTATCTTGACATCATTCTCAGTTGGAGGAGCATGTTTAACCATTGTTACAGCCATAGTTTTCTTCCATCACAGGTATACTCCAATAGTTAGGGCCAACAACTCTGAGCTGAGCTTCCTTTTGCTCTTCTCCTTGACTTTGTGTTTCCTGTGTTCCCTTACTTTCATTGGTCGTCCCTCAGACTGGTCCTGTATGCTTCGCCACACAGCTTTTGGGATAACATTTGTCCTCTGTATTTCTTGTGTTCTGGGAAAGACTATAGTTGTGTTAATGGCATTTAAAGCTACACTGCCAGGTAGCAACATTGCAAAATGGTTTGGCCCTACACAGCAGAGAATGACTGTAGTATCTTTTACATTTGTTCAAGTTTTGATATGCACTATTTGGTTGGTTCTGAAGCCTCCTTTCTCTATTAGAAACCTGACCACCTACAAGGAGAAAATCATTCTAGAATGTGCATTAGGCTCAGCATTAGGTTTCTGGGCTGTGCTTGGGTACATCGGGCTCCTTGCTGTATTTTGTTTTGTATTAGCTGTTTTAGCCCGAAAACTACCTGACAATTTTAATGAAGCTAAGCTAATCACATTTAGTATGCTCATATTCTGTGCTGTTTGGATCACTTTTATCCCAGCTTATATCAGTTCCCCTGGGAAGTTCACTGTAGCTGTGGAGGTCTTTGCAATATTGGCCTCTAGTTTTGGATTGATTTTCTGTATATTCTTTCCAAAATGTTTTATTATTTTGTTTAGGCCAGATAAAAACACCAAGAAACATTTAATGGGTAAAAAATAGAA
>OOFG01111482.1:0-13870 GCA_900323295.1 Molva molva
CAGGTGCCCATAAAGGGCAGCCCAGGTGCCCATAATGGGCAGCCTAGGTGCCCATAAAGGGCAGCCTAGGTGCCCATAATGGGCAGCCCAGGTGCCCATAATGGACAGCCTAGGTGCCCATAATGGGCAGCCTAGTTGGCCTTATGGGCAGCACCCCTCTCAACATCATGAGGAGATGGTGTCAATTGTACATTTATAGATTAAATAAATGGTAAGAATTTGGCCTGAGGGGCAAGAAATCATAAATACATAAAAATACTGACCTACTGTTTGTTCAACTCATATCAAAGAGAAAGGCTCATGCATCAGAATGTAGTGTGAAGGCAGTGGTGGTGGTTTACCAAAAAAATCGGCAATTCGTTTTTGCGCCATTGTGATTTGATCCTGTGATTTGAATTAGCTGCTAGCTATCGGGAAATGCTGCAGGAAAGGTGAATGGTAACTTCCATGATGGTTAATGTTAATCACATTTAAAGTTTAAATTAAAGTACATTTTCAGTATCTCAGCATTGCAATAATTTACCCCAAAACAACAGAAAAACCGTGCAAAATGTTTTGAATACATTTATAAAAATAAGGTCAGCACCAGGGGGTGCTGCAGCACCCTGCTTACCGCGGTCAAAACTCGTTTAGTTACGCTACCCCCTTCTGGTCCCTGAGTTACTCAGACAAGGCTAATAACAAGCATTCCAGAGAGAGGTAAAGTACACATTCTTAGAAATAAGAAAGTGGTGGCTTGCACGTTTTTTCTATCTGTGGTCTGATGTTGAGTTCTCTTCCTGGATCGTCTCTGTAAGCAATGCAGCGAGCTCGGGCATCAGTGTGACACAAGGCAGTATCGCTCGGAGAGATTCAAAGTATATTCAGATACATAATGCATATATCCAGTTTGTTCAAGGGAAGATCACGCCCCTGTTGTGAAGTGTATACAGTTCTCTTCTGTAGCTTGAGAACGGGCCACAAGAGTCTTAGACAGATAAGGTTGAAGCAAAATAGACCCGTACACAGAAGATGGGAATTTACCAGCATACACGGTTAAAACAAGAAAAATACAGAGGACAGGCATCCATGGGACAACTCCCAACAGAGACAGAGACATCCTGGACAGCCTATTCCGTTCTTGGAAAATATTACTTTCTTGAAATACTATTTCAGGTCCCAGACCTGCCGAGTCTCAGACTCGTTGAGATTATTCAAAATAATCCATTTTTAAGATCCTACATCGTCCTATTCGATCGATACCATGATGATAGTACCCGTTACTATTGATAAAGCCGTCGTTCCTTCAGCGAATAATTAATCAATATGTCTTATTGTATAGGCCTCTAACTAGTCCACTACTTGTTTTACACTATTCCCCAAATAGTCCACACTCCCAAAGTCAAAGTACGATAGGCCAACAATATTTGTGAAAAGTGAACCTATCCTAAATCTGAAGAGACCATGCAGTTAGAACAAGAACAGAGTACAAAACTTAAGTGAAATTACTGGGTGAATGGAAATGATTGAGGTTTATATGGTTAACGTAAAGTCATTATTAAATCAATAACAAGCTCCATTATTTTCCGTTAACCATTACGTGTTTTAAGGATTTTGTGTTGAGATTTATTTACACTCTCTTTAAAACGCAACTCTTCTAAAGAGTAAATAACCAATGCTCTTCTCTTCTCTTCCCTTCACAAAGAATCCCAAGGGGACGCGTTTCTCCATGGGGTGCGTCCTACAGGAGGCGTTTCTCCATGGGGTGCGTCCTACAGGAGGCGTTTCTCCATGGGGTGCATCCTACAGGAGGCGTTTCTCCATGGGGTGCATCCTACAGGAGGCGTTTCTCCATGGGGTGCGTCCTACAGGAGGCGTTTCTCCATGGGGTGCGTCCTACGGATCAGCACCGTGCCGAGGTAGAGCTCTGGGATGCAGGCTCCAGCTGTTCCGGTTGATGGTCCTAAAGGGGTGATATTATCCACCAGGTGTGAGTGGGATTAGTCATTACAAGCCCTTTGAAAATCTGCCTTTTCCTGTGTTTTAGTAACATCACAAGTGGGAGTGTCCACCTAGATGTATGATGGATAGATAAGCAACATTTGCTACAGTCCACTGGGTAGGCTGGGTGGGCAATTTTCTTTATGAGATATCGCGTCATCACAGTTTACAATTCTAAATGCAAAGTAGTACACAATAGTTGTAGATAAAATAGTATTTAATGTTGGCATACAAGAGTCTCCGCTCTAGTAGTGTGAGCCCGTCAGCTTTTTAACACGGTTTCACACCCACGCAGGAACGCTACGTCATTCTTCAAAGAGAGCAGATGTACTCGTTAGTGAGAGAGTAAAGGAAGCAAAATGATAAGCCATTGAACAAAGGGTCAGTGTGATCTTACAATGGTCGTTGCTGGGCAAAGCTTAAAAGAAAAGGATAAAGCAAAGCGGAATTTTCTATTACAATTTTCAAAACAATGTATTGTTATGAAAATACTCAGAATAGTTTCCAGTAATTCTTTTCTTATTGCCCATTCAAAGACTCACCACCTCTTATGTTCCTCTAATGTTAGTATTGTGTGCACACCCCTCTCCCTCTCTCTCTCTCTCTCTCTCTCTCATGCTTTCTAAGCCCACATTTCACTCAGTGTTCTCACAGCACTACTGCGCTCTCCCATCTCTCCACAGCCCCCTCTCGTCCACGCCCACTCTCTTGCTCTCAGGCGTGCGGTGTTGCAGGTTGTTCTTCTGAAAGAATGGTACAACCGAGCCTCAAATGCCTTTCTGTGCTGGTGGCAGCATTGGAAGTGTTGAGCTTTGTGTGCCTGGTGGTGGCGATTTCCACAGACTACTGGTACATCATCGACACATCGGGATGGGTTAACAACGTGTCTTTGGCTCCGAGTTCCCACTCTGGACTGTGGAGAGTGTGCTATGGTGAGTTTTCTGTGTATCTACTTCAATTGAACCTAAAGTAATGTGTTAAGCAGAGCAATAGTGATTTCATGTAGTCTGTAGTTATGAAGTGTATGTACATAGGCTATTGTATTGTACAACTATATTTAGCTTTACTAAGATTCATTGCGCCTTTACATTGACACTAATTTGGTGTTGTCTTCAGCAGCAGAGAAAGAGTGTGCCTCCTTGATCAACCCTTTTAGGAGCGTAAAGAACTACACTGATTCTCTGAAACACCTTATACGTAAGCCCAATTATTCCTTTTTTTATGTTTAACTCATTTAACAATGATGTCTTGTCATTATCGCCCCTCATTAACGTAATCTACTTGTTTCCAGGTACAGTGTGCTGCAATAGAAGTATATATTTGATTTTGCATTGCACAGCATTTAGTTCCATCAGATGAGTCTAGATAGTTTCATACAGAGGCAGGCGGCAGGTGTGTGATATTCTCACAAAGCATTTCATTCACTAACAGTGGATGGATGGCTAGGCAAGAAATGACACTCAAAGCTCTTAATTCTTACCTACAGCATCTTTAAAGAGTTGAAACAACAAAATGTAATTTCTTTGCCAAAGTTTTTTAGTCTCAATCACTGCTAACCACAACTCCCCAGTTACCAACTCTCCTCATCATAGTCAAACCAATTAGCCTTCTGCTTCTGACGATGACTCAGGTCCTACCTCTGTGGCAAGCCTGACAGGGTGGGCTGTAAGACACGCAGCACTTTGTGTGAGGGAGTGTGAGGGAGAGGCAGGGAGGATGGGAGCACCACAGTCTGCTGAGCATCTTCTTCATTCTGCTTTACTCTTCTTTTTGGTTACTTAGTCTCTGGTTAGTAATATCATTTTGTATTCAGATTTCATTTTTATTCAGATTTAAAACAATGGGGATGTTTGTGTCATTGAGTTATGGGGATAGTACAAATAAATGCAACAGAGTTAGGGTGTAATGTGAAGGACTCACATACACACAAACAAACACATGCCTATCGAGTCGATCAGGAGCAGACAGACATTCCTGAATAACAAACGAATGGATCGTTTTTATAGGGCGAGGAAGGCCCGTACTGAAGCCTACTGACAGCTCAAATCAACTAGTGGATAGAAAATGCCAGTGATTGAAAGTTGTTGTGCAGCTTTATCGGGAACATTTTGGTACAGCGGATCTGGAGATTGTGTATCATACATTCTATACTATTCTCACATACTATTTTGGGTTATTTTGGAGATTTAGATGGAGCCAGGAAGTCATCTAATGCATACCAATCTACAAGTGGTGTACAATTTACACCACTTGTAGATGTTGTCCTCCACCCGTCCTCCGCTTTTTGAAACTCAGTAGAATCAGTTTCAATAAGAAGTTTGATTGCTTACAGGGCAGCCAGCAGCCCCGCCCCAGAAGGCAGGTTCGGGGGAGGTTAATGAATGATTGCACCTGAGTGACAGCTGCTTCACCCCGTGTCAGCTCTGGTACTGATCCCCCAGTACCACGCCCAGCTTGCTCCTAAAGGGACCCGCCCCTCGTCCTCAGGTTGTGAAATACAGGGGGGTTTCGGGGGGTCCAAGAACCCTTGATTGACACTTGAGACCCCCTGAAAGCCTCAACAGCTACATTTTGGGGGGTATCTGGAAAAGTCTTAATAAAAATGTGTCACTTGCAACTAAGCAGTATCACCAAGAGGGAGTTCCACTGAACAGCAGCCCAGCTGTGATTTGGTCGTAGGTACGAGGCTGCAAGCTGAGAGGTGATAAGGCTCCACACCGGCCTCTTACGCACTAGGATGACCACCTGGGCTTCCCCTGCCTGTCGGTTCTGTGTCAGTGTGTTCAGGATGGACCAGTGACCATGGTGACAAAGATACCTGGTTGGGATTTCAGCTGGTTCAGCTCCATGACTCAAATGATTTCATTGATGTGCGATGGGGTTGGAACTATGGTTCGGAGGTGATTCTTAAACAGTGTATGTTTGAAAGGGGTGAGTGAGTTAATATTACAAGTTTTTCATTAAATTAGTAACATCTATACAGTATAGTAGGCATGAGCATGATTGCTAAATATGCAGAAGGTGAATTTTATTAAAGGTTGTAGAAGTTAGTTCAAGGTTCATGTTTCCAGTCCGTTACTTCCAAATAGACCGCGGAGTCAATACTTCTCGTTACAACACTTTATTGGTGGGCTCACGCAGAACACCCAGAACAACACCAGAGTCCCTCCCTGGTTACTTCAATTCTCTCATTATTCTTCCATTATTCTTCCATGCTTCTTGTCCCATGCTTATTCATCACAAAACACAGTATATCAAAGCACATGACAAGGGCGGGGCCCTCAGTTACCTCCAATCATTATGTGTTATTTTACAAAAAGGTGTAACCCACTGATTCCTATTGGGTTACCGTTATTCAAATCAAGCCAATCACAAACAATTGGCGGGGTGTGATGCCTGGGCAAGATGTCCCCGACCTGTTGGTCTGAGGGGGATCTGTCGTTGGGCTGGGAGACAAGGGAAGGGCCATTTGGGGTTGGAGACGGAGGGCTGGCAGGGAGGGGGACAACAGCATGAGGCGAAACCATATCTAACTGTCTAACATTAATACAATCCTCAGCGTTCCTCTGTTTGAGACTTCTAAGTCTCACCAATCCAGTGAATCCTCAACAAGGTCCAGGCTACTATATAATTTTGATAAAGAAGTATACACAGTACATATATTTTAAGAGCAATGGAAAAAAACGAACTATTTGACCAGAGAGCAATTTGAACGGACAACAAGCAAGACAAGCAGCAGGTGCAGCAGAGACAGCATCCTCTGGCCATTCCACCACGGAGGCAAACACGCACAAAGTTAGTTGTAAGTATTTCATATTTGACCATAACCTAAAGCTTAGCCGTTTTGGTATCTGTAAGGCTATTACTGAAAGTGATTGTGGCAAGCTTACTTTGTAGTGGGTAAATATATTTATTTATTCTTCATTATTGTTGTTTGTGTATACATTCAGATAGCTAAATTCTGGTAGTGCTAGCCTTAAAGCTTAAAGCACATTGATTTAGTGCAACATGGCGCGCTCCCTTTGTAGATACAAAGGGCTCATTCTAAGGTAACGAAAACGCAATGATTCTTATTTTCATGGGATTATCAACTAATTACTTATGAATATTATATTCCATTTCTGCCAAGTCCATTCCGCTAGCTTCTACACACCTAGCTATAAGTTATTGACCGGGAAATGTTTTGTCATTATGGGGAGAAATGTCTGTATTTAACCCCCACAGTGTTTCTCATGCGAGACATGGCAAAACAAAGTCATTAGTCTTGATTACGGTATATTTACGATAGTTTAGGATTTAACAGTACTACAACGCAGTATCGTCACCAAAAAGTCCCAATATGCATTCTGATGTCGAAGCCCTATTACAGAAACAACACTACAAGCCACACAGTGGACAGCATGATGTTTATCCTACTGTACCTGCAGCAATAGTCTGTACACAATATCTGCCTGCCACAGGATTATTATTTAACAATAAATGTGTATTCTTCACTGCTGTTGGCTTTTCAAGGACTTTTGTTTGCAACCCCAATTTCCTCAAGTTTTCTCTTTTGCTCACCATCAAGGACTTGGTTACTCACAGCTACCAACCCCCTCTGCTTCAATGGGCCAGTCCCAACCCCTCTGCTTCAATGGGCCAGTCCCAACCCCTCTGCTCCAATGGGCCAGTCCCAACCCCCTCTGCTCCAATGGGCCAGTCCCAACGCCTCTGCTTCAATGGGCCAGTCCCAACCTGGCCTGCTCCAACAGGTAAATACCTTAGCCCTCTGCTTCAAAGGAACTGAGAGAGCCATCACCATCCCCTTTGACCTCCACAACCACAAAGCTGCATCCACATACTTCAAGGCAAATCCAAGAGCCTGTAAGTGTTGATAAGAGTAAATTCTCATGTGTTGATATCAAATCTAGTATAAGCTTTTTTAAATAGTCTGAAAAAGGTCAAACCTGTGCGGGGTAAGCATCAACATTTCAAATGACATAACTAACGACATTTATCTTGTTTTTTTAGGTTGTAACTGTGTGTCCACCATCACCCAGCGTCCTTGACAGCAGCTTGGGCAGCATCAAGCAATCAGAAGATGCTACCAGCCCCGCTGAGTTCACCTCCATTTTCTTCTCAACAAAGCTGCACTAGGAGAATAGGTGAAATTCACTTTGAAGTGTGATATTTTGATATTTGTTTTAATTAGTTAAAATTTTCAAATAATGATTCACCCCTCAGTGTCTAATTTTCCTTGAACTTATTTCGAAAGACATAAATTGTATGGTAAGTTTAAGCCTGGTTTACACTAATGTGATCTCAATTGTGTTACATAACAATGCGGTAGTTTATTTACGTTTTCAGTTTGAAGTTAGCTAGTGCATTGAGGATGATCATGAATAATGTATCAAACATGTAGGTTCGTACGAACAATTTTATTAACAAAGTCAGAAAAGGTAGTTGCAGTGTACTTCCATGGACATTTAGGGTATCTGCCAAACTTGGTTCTCACTGACTAGACAACGCATGCGGGCCAAACAAGCCCTGTGTCTCTCCCCTTGCAGTACCCACTGGATTCTCTTTAGTGAAAGGAACCAACACAGCAGCTCAGAATCAGGTTAAATGGACAATCGTAGAAAACAATCAAATAACCTGCATGTAGCTCATCATTTTTAGCCATTGGTGATAGTAAAAGATCAATGGCAATCAGGAAACAACAACAGCCACATACACAGCAATTGCTCCATGCGGTTGCTCAGTCCCTTCCCCAGTATAAGCAGCGCTGGCTGCTAATGCAGCAGCCACTCTAAACTTTGGCCAAATGGCTCTGCTGATTTTCAGCAGAGCCGAAGAAAGCGTAGTACTATCTAGACTGATAGTCTTACTTCATTCTACCAGTGATGCTGCAAAATGATGCAAAGCAAGTCATTGGTGGTCGTAGGCACCTTTTTTAAAGAGCTCTAATTACACAGATGATATTGGAAAGTTCAATTAGAAAACTCTTTCCCAATACCCCAATGGTTGGCTTAATGAGTAAAATCTGTGAAATGCCCCTTAAATGTGGTAATGACATTAACCAGACCGATCCGTGTGGCTAAACAGAATGTGAGGGTTCAGGGGGTCTCTAGGCTACGTTTAGCCCACCTAATGCCACCTCTCCCTCCCTCCCCTAGTCTTCTCCTCTCATTCCTTCTCCACTTTCACTCTCTTCTCATTTGCTGAAAATGTACATTTAATAAAACATAATTGTATAGTGACAATAAATCTAAATTGATTCATAAAGTGCGTCAAATTCTCTTGATCAGGTTGATATTGTGTATTTTAACGAACATATACGTAAATACACATCAGTTGTTTTGCTGGTTAAATCGTGTTGAAATACCAGGGCACAAATAGAGTGAAGAAAAAGCAAACTTGAAATATTTAAAAAACTTCACCACTCACGCTGAATGGATTTTTGATTGATACAGCATTTGTGACATGAATATAAGCTTTCATGATGCCATGTCAGACCTGTGTAGACACTGTGGAAAACACGGGGTTACTCTGAAGCGTCTGCTGCAAATGATTCACCCCGTGACTCATTAAGACTCCGAGCCACGCTATCATTATTCACGGGCCTATTGAGACACCGTGAGATACAAGAGGCACTAAGCTGCTGAGACTAAAGGAACATGCTTATCCTTCACCACCATTCCTATCCATATCTGCTGTCATTGTATGAAGAGATTGGAGCAGTTTATGTTCAAAACAGGAAGACACACATATGTGGTGTGTGCACTTGCATACTAAATGAGTAGAGCTGTACAGAAATTCAGACAGTAGTTGCTTAGCAGAATTCATTAGTGTGCACACCATAGGTTAACACCCTGAACACTGTTCATACAGAGCCAATCATTTCCTTGCATTTGAAGCCCTAGTCTATTTGTAGCCCTAGTCGTCTGTCTTCAAGTAATATGCTGGATATATTTCCATCTCTAAATATCACAGATATGACTTGTAGATGTGTTCTTATGTACGGATGGGACTTAACTAGAGATAAACCAAAAATCAATACATTGAGATTTGTGTTATATTGTGTTCCACTTCGTCAAGGCCAACTAAACGCTGAAAAAAATGTATTGGTCCTAGCACTTGAGTGCTTTCTTATCAGATTGAAAACCGTAATTGAAAAGTGATCATGGCAAATTGGTGGTCAGTCGATAGTATTCATCAGTGGTTACTAGTCGGTTGTCTGCACAATCTGGAAATGTATTTCATAAATGGTTATCTAATGGTAGTCTGCAGTGTGTCTGCAGACTACCATCTGAATACCATTCAGATGATAGTCTGCAGTGTGTCTGCAGACTATCATCTGAATACCATTCAGATGATAGTCTGCAGTGTGTCTGCAGACTACCATCTGAATACCATTCAGATGGTAGTTCTCACATCATAATTGAAAACAATGGCGGTATATCACTGCCAAATATCGCGAGCAAAAATTACTTTGCGTGCAAAACTAACACAGCCGTGCACACAAATGATTATTGTGCACGAGACCAAAGACAGCCTTTGGGGCAGGGGGCGTAAGTTGCCTGCATAATGTTTCACTTTGTGTACTTGATGTTATTCTGCGTGAGTGCAGTGAAGGTGCTCGCAGTAATCACTTTGTGTACTTGATGTTATTCTGTGTGAGTGCAGTGAAGGTGCAGTAATCACTTTGTGTACTTGATGTTATTCTGTGTGAGTGCAGTGAAGGTGCAGTAATCACTTTGTGTACTTGATGTTATTCTGCGTGAGTGCAGTAAAGGTGCAGTAATCACTTGGTGTACTTGATGTTATTCTGCGTGAGTGCAGTGAAGGTGCAGTAATCACTTTGTGTACTTGATGTTATTCTGCGTGAGTGCAGTAAAGGTGAATCACTTTGTGCGCACGGACGCAGTCTTCTTTGCTAGCGATGTTTGGCAGTGATATGCCGCCATAACACAAAAGAAATGTGAGCATTTTCTATTATACTTCATCAAGCTCATAACAATTGCCTATCAAATATTTAAACATTTATCATTATGACAAATAACAAACAGAATCATCACAAATTGAAAAAAATGTAATTGGTTAGTTTGTTACAGCTAAGGATTCAACTCAAAGATATGATAGATAATAATCAGGTGTAACTTAGTGTTTATCATACATGCTCACTAACTGAACATTAAACAATTGGGGAATATTACTTTTGTCTTGATCAAGATGGAAGTGGTGTTCAGATTGTTTCTTGAACACATGAACAAAAGACTCAAAATGAAGAAAGATGTCACAATGACCTGATTGTAGAAAATATTCAGTCATAGGCCATGTCGTACCTAAGCTTAATTGACAACAACTGCAATCAATTACCAAGCTGTTGTTGTGTTCTAGCTCCGTTATGCAGTCATCCACCTGCCCCATGGCAGGAGACAGCTGAGGAACAGGATGCTGTCTTCCTTCTCAAACACTATTAGGTGACAAACTCAACTGTTGAAAGACAGTGTATGAAGAGTGATATGGCCTTTATTTTAAAGGGCCCATATTATGCTTTTTTAAGGGCCCACTAGAATAGGGTTACATGCGTTGATGTTAAAAATACCCCTTATTATTCTCACACTTTTAATGTCTGCAAAACACCGTCCAACCAAGAGCGGAGCAGGACGTCTGCAGAGGTACGTGGTTATGTTGTGGCTATCTTATATTTCAGATGTAGCGTTCGAACTGTAAATCGACATCACGGTAACAACCGTGTGTTCGTTGACTGACCAGTGTATATTTTATAACTTCTTATTTAGGTGCAGTTGTGGAAACTGCGACAGAATGTGCAGCAAAGTGGAAAACGTCTGCTGCCAAGAAATACGAAAGGTAGCCAACAGTTAGTATAAACACTTACGTTACTCCTGTTTTTGTCATATCGGAATATTGAAGAATTAAACTAACGTAGCTTGTGTTAGGAAATACAGCAGCCTCCGCTTCACGTTGGGTTCCTGCATCGCTTTATCCTTTCCATAAAAAATGCTGTTTTATATAATCCATTCCAACACCATTGTATTTTAAATACATGTTGCTTCCTGGATCAATAATATGCCCTATGCAATGATGTTGCCTCAGGAGTTATTTGCTTTATTATAAAACACTGTTTGTTAAACACTTATTTTTCTTATTAGGTTGTAAGACGAATGAAGCAGCTTCCAGTCCATCCTACATGCATGGTGCACCAACCAGGCCTCGAGCCTAACTGCTTGAATCCATATACCCTGCAGAACATAAACAACATCTTTAGAGCGGACTATAGAGGCGTATATTTGAGGCGTAGGACAGAAGAAGAGTATGTTTTTATTACATGATAATGATTAATGAGATACAACTGTCTAAAATAAAATCTGAACAATAAGGTTTAATTATATCACAGGACCCAAATAACGAATGAAGACATGACAAATTTGTTTTCCTCAAAGTACATTTTTTGCAAATGTACAAACACACAGAAGCATCCCTGTATATGCACAGTAAACACGGTTTTCAACAGGATTGGTAATATATCCACTCCATACAGGCGTTACAGGTATCTGTCCTGTCACAGCTTTGTCGGCTGGTGCTACTTGGGACAGAATGTCAGGGTGGTCATCCCGTCGTGTGTTGTGCTCCGGATACGCCAGGAGTTTCCTGATCCGGCTGGACAGTATGTAGGGTTCCGGCTGCCCCTTGACTGAAGCGGGAGACATGGCGGGCAACAACTTCCTCCTTTAGGGGTCCCTCATACTGGGATGACAGGTCGATGGGGATCGTCTTCAACAAATGGTGATGGGTCCTCAAACACCTCATCAAAGACCAGGCTCAGCAGGGCCTCCACATAGTCTGCAAAACATTGCAGTCTATTAGTCACTTTGCTGTAGTACTTTTCTGAGTCCTTCCATGTACATGTTACGGGTGGCAATAATTATATAAATTATTTGTATGTTTTTCGGTTGGTAATAAAAATAAACACTTTTTTTACTACTCACTGTATGTAGGGTTAGTGTGTGTGTTTTGATGTGCCGCGATGATGTACAAGGCCTAATAACATAACAGTAACATTACAGCTCGCATAATCATAGATCCAACTCAACACAATAACTTTAGGTAGCAACTACAGCTGATGAACCAAAACATAACGACACAATAACGGGAGCTAGAAATTTAGCCGAGGGCTACAGCTGACTAACCAAAACATAACAGCACAATAACGTGAGTTATTAAGTTCGCCGAGACCTACAGCTGACTAACCAAAACATTACACACAATGACGTCAGGTATCTTTCGCGCTGGGTGTACAGCTCAGCTACGGCCAACTCGTGAACACTCGTTAGTAGCTACCTTGTTTGTTTTAAACAGAACAAATCCCTAACTAATAAAGCATACTTACAGGTTGTGATCCTTAAGGTCCAGATTGGGCCAACAAAGTGGGAACTGCCCCGTCTGTAAGGACTAACCGAGGCGAAGATCCTGCATCGTACGGTGCCCGGTTCTCAGTAATATGAAGCCCGGTTCCTCGGTAATATGAAGCGAACACAACGCAAAGCTGGGGCTGTACTGCGGAGGAAGGTGGTCAAAATGAATTGTAACCACTCATTCTTCACGTCGTCTTCTTTGGGAAGTCCATGCAAAGGGAATTTGCTTTCGCACAGAGAACAGCATCTTCTCGACATGGCGATACAGCTAACCGAACTCCACCGGCCACCGCTGTAAACAACTTTGTTTGAGGGCGTGGCTAACAGCCGGGAGGCGGGACTTCTGCACTTCAGCACTTCCCACTTCACAGTCTGACGTCAGATTGTAGCGGCAGTAAATGCTGACTGCAAACGAGGTGTTTCAGGCAGTGAATGAGGGGTGTTCTCGGTGGGCGCGAGTAACTCCCCCTCGCTCAGACTTAGTTTTTTTTTAGCTTGGCAGACCTTAAACACAGATAAAAACAGCATATAACACACTAAAGCAAAGGAAAAAACTGATGAAGCATAATGACCCCTTTAATACAATGCACGTACACACGCATGAACACATGTGCACACACACAAACACACAGAAACAATACAGAGACACAAACACACACAGATGCATACTTGAGTATATTATAGGTCTAGCTCTGTCCCTCTCTCTTCCTCCACAGACATGCAGAGGGTGTTCAGCGTGTTGCTGCCTCTGAGTGCTGTCATCATGGTGGTAGTGGGAGTCCTGGGCTTCCTGGGTCTAGTAGCCCGCGCCCATCTGCTGCTAACAATGACCGGGATCCTTCTTCTGCTGGGATGTAAGGACCAGGGGCTGCTTGGGCTAAGGACCACGTATACAAACACACGCACGTGACATGATGTCTGTCTTCATGCACATCCTGATCTCATCCTGACGCTACGCACTCAGGATGAGATGGGATGCAGAGTACTTCTCATCCTGAGCGTACTCAGGATGAGATGGGAGGGATGCAGAGTTCTTCTCATCCTGAGCGTACTCAGGATGAGATGGGATGCAGAGTACTTCTCATCCTGAGCGTACTCAGGATGAGATGGGAGGGATGCAGAGTACTGAGCGTACTCAGGATGAGATGGGAGGGATGCAGAGTTCTTCTCATCCTGAGCGTACTCAGGATGAGATGGGAGGGATGCAGAGTTCTTCTCATCCTGAGCGTACTCAGGATGAGATGGGAGGGATGCAGAGTACTTCTCATCCTGAGCGTACTCAGGATGAGATGGGAGGGATGCAGAGTTCTTCTCATCCTGAGCGTACTCAGGATGAGATGGGAGGGATGCAGAGTTCTTCTCATCCTGAGCGTACTCAGGATTAGATGGGAGGGATGCAGAGTTCTTCTCATCCTGAGCGTACTCAGGATGAGATGGGAGGGATGCAGAGTTCTTCTCATCCTGAGCGTACT
>OOFG01111483.1:3003-24410 GCA_900323295.1 Molva molva
TACCACTACTTCTACTACTACTACTGCTACTACTAGTACTACTGCTCCTAATACCAGTACTACTACTACTTCAGCTAGTACCACTACTTATACTACTACTACTACTACTACTACTACTTCAGCTACTACTACTACTACTACTTCAGCTACTACTACTTTAGCTACTACTACTACCTCAGCTGCTACTACTACTACTACTTCAGCTACTACTTCAGCTACTACTACTACTACTTCAGCTACTGCTACTACTACTTTAGCTACTACTACTACCTCAGCTACTACTACCACTTCAGCTGCTACTACTACTACTACTTCAGCTACTACTACTACTACTACTACTACTTCAGCTACTACTACTACTTCACCAGTACCACTACTACTATCTTCCAGCTTTGACAGTATTACAGTTTAGCTTCCAGCTTTTCTAACAATGTATTTCAGCTCTTGGCTTCTTCAGGTAATGCACTTCAGCTTCCATTTCTGTCAGTTTTACATTTCAGCTTCCATGGTTTTAAGCAGTGCACTGCAATACATTTTACCTTTCAGATTTTTCAGTCAAATTAATTTTACATTTCTGCATTTTCAGCAATGCTTTGCGCTTTTCATTCAGCTGTCAGCGTTCACACGCATTTTCTGCAGGAAATGCATTTTCTAGTTGTATCTAATTTTGAAATGTATATACAGTATTAAACTTGAAGTTAACAGTTTCATCTTTTTAATAAAAAATAACTAATTTAAAAATTATGATACATTTGTCTTTTTGTGCGAAAAAAAGAAATTTTTCTTCAAATATATTGACTTTTATGGTTATTCAGTTACATGTTTATCATGTTATTTTACATTAGACATGTAAATTCAGTCTATTTTTGTAACGTTAACAATATTTTCCTGTATTTTAAAAATCTGTAAAATAAACAGATTTTTTTTACAGTGTGCCGTGTCCCCTACCCCAGTTTCCCATTTAACTGACCATGCCCTTAAAATGAGAGGAAGAATGAGGTTAGTTGCATATAGAGGTTTACAGCTTTTATTGGTCAACGGTAAAATAACGGTAAAATTGCTAAAATAAGGGACCCCTTCCCTCTTTGGCGTCATGAAGCCCTCTCCGTCTCTTCTTGCTCAGATGAGGCAAGCCAGATATAGAGAGGTCACATTGTTAGGGGTCAACGGTCAAGGAACCGGCTTATACTGGGTTCATTCTCAGGGGCAGCTGATGGTTATAACTGAGTCACATGTTGGTGTCACTCTTATAGTTTTTGTCGACTGTGTTTTCTCAACACTTATTTGATTCATATAGCGTGTAGGCAAGACAATGATTATATATTTATTTTAGATGTTCTAGTAAATTTCTCCTATAATACCAAAAGGGTTTTCTTCAGAAGCTGAAGTAAAAAGAATAGTCTTCATCTGTTACTCTTGAACCTTTTGCCCTGACAGAATAAATGCTTAAATTGAACATGGCCATTTATGTGTATGTATGTTTATGTGGGTAGTTCCATTAATGTTTAAATATAACACTGTGACAATATGGTATTTAACAACCATATAAGAGGGCTTGTGTGTGTAACTGTGGCTAACACACACACACGCACACGATCACTTACAAAATCCTGAAATCCTACTAAAGATGACATGAAATCTGCATAAAAATGACCATGTGTCTGCGTCTGTAGCTAGAAATACATGGTTTCGTGTTGAATATAAGATTTATATTATTCTTATTCTTATTATTACGTAATTACAACATTCCCGCTTGGTACTTGATATGCCTGTTAACGGTTTTTACAGCCCATGTTGCGTCTACTGAATCCAGCCATGGTAGAGTGTCTATGCTATGAAGGTTGTGTTTAGGGTAGGATGGTCTCTTTCTCTGTCAACAGTGACATTTAGTATGCTGAATCCCTGCTGTCTCTCAGTGGTCTAATGGTTCAGTAGGCCTGGCCCCCGCAGAGACAGCCTGTGGGGTTCTTCTCGGGACCGGCTATAGTCATCAGTGTGTTTGTTTTTCCAGGCCATTCCTTCAGGGAGCTAAAAAAAGCCTGATAACAAGACAGCACATTTCCCTATATGTACTCCCGGAAAATAACAATATGGCCATTTTTACTGCTACTGTACTGTAACCGTGGGTTGTATAGACTGCTGAGGCAGTGCACTTTCACCTTCATGGCCACCATGGATAGGTGGTCATTGTCATTGTATTGTTTTCCACCAATTCCTCACACAAACCATCGTGGCTGAGCCTGTGTCTGTGTTTCAAGTATATTGAGGCCTTTAGAGACCCCTCATGCATCCAATAGTTGATATATTATGAGGGAATATAATGAATTGATGTAAAATGGTATTGCTTTAGTCGTAAGAAGCGGATGTCATTAAAAGTGGAGAAGTTCATTATTATAAAAGCTTAATTGAAAAACAGCAGTCACTGGGCTATTAATCAAAAAACCTATCAGAGAAGGGAAGATCCAAAACTTTAAAGGGACTTAGTGGATGACTATTATTTGGATGTGTCGTAGACTGGTACACTCACCTAAGCAGCAGAGGGCACTATTGGAGTGCAATTAGATTAGTGTCATTTTTGAAGATTTTCTGTTCTTCTTATAAGGAGCAAGACAAATACGTACAATATGTACAACACTACATCTCTTAAATAATACCAATACTTCAAGTGCTGAAATAAATACACCACCCTTTATGCTCTGATCTATGTGCCGGTCCTATTATACTTGTGATGAAGTGTTTACATCCGCTGCAAGGTCAACATAATCCCAAACTCAAGAGAAACCAGTGCAAAACACCCACTGACGCCCTGCCTTTTGGCCAGGGGAGCTGTAGCCGATAAAACCGATTATTGAAAGTGATAGGAGGGTAGGAGGAAGAAGGAGAAGAAGAAGAAGAAAAAGAGATGGAAAGAGGGGGAAGATGAAGCGGGGGTCTCTAAAGCGAACGAGAGACGCCAGCCATTACTGCCCCAGGCCACCTAAACACAGAGAGAAAAAGACCCAGCAGTGACAGGATATTTATTTATCTCCCTGGCCGCATGCTGAGCCACGAGGGCTGCAAACCATACAGCTGAATACTACATTTCATCCAAAATGTCATATTTCCAGTTCATGCCCAATAGTATCAAGTTCATGTGAAACCTACAGAGACAATTGCAAAGAATACAAAGTACATTGGACAGCATTCTGAACATCAAATTCAGAATGAATGCCAATGATACAAAGTTAGATGATTGTTTGTGTGCGTCTGTGGTTTTATTTTAAAATTATTACAAATAACTCAGAGGAACATGTATTGCTAAGAAACAACTGGGAATTTGCTGGCACTGAAGGACATTTTCGTCTGCTCTCACTACTGCAACAAGGTAACTCTGCCCTCTTCAGATATAAACTCAAATTGCAATACTGCTGCTGCTGCTAATTTGATCACTACTACGACTACTACTTATAATAATAATAATAATGTTCAATGTATTAATAATAATAATTATTATTATTATTATTATTATATTTATAGTATTGATATTAATAATAACCTAAAGCATGATTCAGAATATACTATCAGCATACTATACTATCAGTATACTAACACATTTTGACAAACTTTTTCCAGTTTCAGTCACCTACCACAATACTATTTTATTTCCCCTTCTTGTATCGGAGATCCCCCGGATATCTGTGCTCAAGCACCTGTGAAATCTCTCGCAGCACCTCAAGCCTCTGACATAACTGGTGTTTGCCTGCAGTATCAGAGAAACACACAAAACTTCGCAACCATTCTGAATAGCAAGAAGACAGCTCTCCCATTCCAGTGAACAGATCACAGGCCACATGTTTACGAAGTCGAATATATGAGCTATTACTATCCATAATCAAAACATACCAACAGCTTGTAGAACATTTTGTTATATGTATATATATACAATATAGAGAGAAATAATGCAAGCAGAAATGATCCTCAGCAACAGTTCCATGAAGTCTAGAGAGACACCCCAAACATTGATAATAATATTAAGGCGAACAAACAATTATCAAGCTTTTGGAAGAAAAAGAAACATACAGTTCCTCTCGAAGTAATAAGAATAGCATAAAACAACGTGTCTGGCACCCCTGCTTACTATTACATATTTATCCCTCTGTTTACTATCATCATACCCTGCCCTCTCCTTGGACTGTGTGTGAGTTTGTGTGTGTGTGTGACACACACAAGCAAACACACACACACCAGACACACACATACACAGCCCTGTGGGATGTCAAAAGTATTTGGAGATCTCCGCTTTACAGGTCTTACCACCGATCTGACATGCCACCAATCCAATTTGTGTCAACGGGTACAGCCCACCACTTGCTCCCCCAAATAACAACAACAACAACATCAGCAACAACAGCAAAAACTACAATTCATGTTGACAGCAGTAGGGAGGACCCTTCCTTCCCACTCAGTGGTAAACTTCCTTAGACGAATATGGCCACTGATATTACTGTGTCCAAAACTTTGAGAAAATAGATCAGTGACCAAGGATGACCCATAGGCCAGAAAGAAGTACAAACAAGAAAGGTACAGAATGCACTGAACTCTTTGGGTCAAAGACACTTCATGTCGTACTGTCTAAAATGCGACCCAATACTGTTCGCTGTCTCTTTTTTAGTAAAACTCTAAAATGCTACCCTCTGTGTATAATAGGATCATACACATACAAATGTGATGAAGGGTAGACCCATACTTGACATTCACACTGACCACATTCATTTCTATCCACACTATTAACTGAGACAGTCTGTCAGGGGGCAGCAGGGCCAATAAAATCAGTCCACAGCGAACTCATGTGCAAACCGGCTAAATCTAAAAACCGTCCTCTCCGGGCAGTATGGAAGCAAAATCTTCATCTTTAGATTCAAACTATGCTATGTGGCTACATGAGATATACACACTATGAAAAGGATTCATAGGGGTGCCTTGCAGGACCTTGCCGGTTGATTACGCGTTCCAGGCATATGCATGCGGATGCAAACAGATATTAAATCAGGCCTGTGCGGCGACAGCGGCGGTCCGTCTGTGGCTCAGCGCGATAAGCACTCCAGGCAGTGGGGGAATTGCATTTCTACCGGGTTGGGGCAACAGATGAGTTAAGGGCAATCTATGCTCTACGTCGAATGATTAATAGTGATAGTCCCATAAATTGCGCTGTCCTAGAAATAGATGGCTGTCGTGGTGTCTGTTGCTTTGCATCAGGGGGCCACAGGGCCTCGGAGGTCAGCGGCCGTAGAAGCATTCGAAGGCACCGTGTTGATGAAAATGCAGCCAGGCTCATCATTGTGTCAGTCAGTCAGTAGCCATGTACAGTTCCATGTGAAATTGTTCTGTTGCTCTCTTGCGGCAAACCAGAGTTCACAACTCACAACTCATTTCAAAACACATGACTTTAGTTTATTTATTTTTTAAAGCCAACTCAACAGCCACCAGCTAAACGAAAAGTCTCTCCTTTCAGTCATGTGAGCGAGGGGGCTTTTTCGACTTTACTGCATATAAGAGGGAAGCTATGGATCAGTCTGGCTTGTGTGCTGACTCATGGTCAGGGGATGAAAAATCACAATGACAAACACTTTACTTATTTGGATGGTAAGTGCTATAGATTTTACTGTTAGTTTATTGATGGGCTGTCTGAAAATGAGTAATTACACACTTTGCCAATTGCCTGTAACGCGGAATCCTCATAGCATTCGATCAAGCTGTGACCGAGGGCCAAGCTTTGATCAATGGGGAACACAATACAGATTTTTCTCTTCCATCACACTGCTTGGTTTAAAAGCAACTGGAACTAGCAACAGTAAATCAATTCTAATCAAATACGGAGGCCTACTATAAACAGAGAGATTGAGGAAGCAAACCTGCACAGCTTTGTCATTTGCTGTGCTCTGAGGTGACTAGATGAGCAAGATAGATCAGAGAGAAATATACGGGGAGGACATAGGGATGGAAAGTAACAATGTACTTTCACTCATGTACAGTACTTTGTGGAAGATGTACTTTAGTATTACCATATTATGATTAATACACTTCCAGTATTTCTTCTAAGCAATTATAGTACTTTTTAACTCATCCGTATCGGCTACTTTTATTGATCACAAGGGATGCAATGAGTCAATCAAAAATCGACTTTGAGGATTCAGCCTAGCAAGAACGATTTGGGCGAATATTCAATTATAACTTTCATTTCAACTATCAAATATAAAAACATTAAGGATGAAATATGCCTTTGCATGACACACACACACACACACAAAATACACACACATACAAACACACACAGACAGACACACACACGCACACACATTTGCAGCCAAAGGTCACTCTTTGTTCAAAATCGAATTGAATTGTTTGTCCGCAACTTAAACAACAGCTGCTGTCTAGGAGGCACCCAAGATTAATTTAGGCCTGTGGCAAAACTTCATACTACAGCTGACTGATGTATCAGCCACCGGTGCCATCTTTGTTATGACTTTGTCATAACGAATTTGTCTTCAAAACCCTTAGCTGTTGGTTTTAGGTTCCTATCCCCATCCAAGTGGGATTTGTCATTCTGTAGATGGATTTTCTTTAGGAGGCCATTTTGATTCAGTTTACAGCTGGGCTTTTTCTACGACACACAAAGGAGATCATATAGTTGTGCAACTCACTATAGGGGGCCCTCCTGCACAGTGTACTCCCAGTTGTTCTCATCCCACGAGAGAGGGTGCCTGGAATGGGTTGCGTCGAATGTGTGGGTAGTGGGGAGAGAGAGGGTGGGACTTCCGAGGGAGGGATATTGGTTTCCGTTACATGTTTAGTGGCAAGAGAGAGGGAGGCCGGAGGGCAGGACTTCAGTTTGAGTTACATGTTTTGGATATTGCTTTGTGGTATAACTCTCCTTGTCGTTGTTGTTTTCCTCTTCTTGCTCACATATGCATTAGTGACCAGGGACTGGTCACTTTTCACAGCTCAGATCTGAAATTGCATTTCTGGAGTAGGAGGGACAAGAACTGATCAGATATGGTCGATGACTCTCAGAAGAGTCTCTGCTGAGCAGTCAACATTTTCATTGGTTTAAAAGACACCTTGAATATTCTCAACCTACAATGATTTGGTATCGGGTTACAGTTCTATATTAAGCTTCAAGCGTTTTAGGTAGATTTGGTTGTATCAAACATTATTCAGTTGTAGAAAAAACTTAAAATTGTTCAATATAGGTTGTCTTGGCTCGGGATAACTGCCACAGACCTTGGGAACTCATGCAATAGAACTACAGCTATTCTATCAACCTTCTCTATAACATTAGTTTTATTTGTTCCCATAAATCTATAATATACATCAACTCAAACAAAAGTGGTTGCCGATATTGAATGTGTCATGAACAAATACTGCAAGCAATGTTACATTTTGAAAATCATCTGGCTTTCTATTGCTAACATGCTTGTGTAAACGCAGCCCTGGTTTACTACTACTTTATAGCATATAACTACTTTATAGCCTGTTAAAATGTTACGCTACTTGTTTTAAATCGAACCAATATATAACGCAACAACTGTATTACATTTGCTTATTGTTTTTAGTATTAGGTTCGCCATACTGTTGTGCGTGCATTATCTATGGACAGATAAAACAGTACCAAACGTCCGGCGTGGCGGGGCCATGCAGGGTGTGTCGGTCCTGGCATCAGTGTACAGGTGCACGAAGATGGGTCTTTTATCTTGTCGTCAATTTTCAAATGGACTACATTGAGAAAGAACATAAGGGAGTTTCTGTCATAACATGAAGGGTACCTTACACTAGCGGCCCCTAGCGGCCCTTAGACGCGGTGGGCTGCATGCGTAAGGAACTACTTCCGGGGATCACGTAAGGTATGATATAATAGTAAACAGAGGGACAAAGAGGTGATAGTAACTAGCAGCCTTTCCAGACACGTTGTTTTGTGCTAGTAAAATCACTTCAACAGTAGCCGCATGTTTCCTTTTGTCCAAAAGCTTGATTATTGTTTGTTGTTCATATTTTTAGCAATGTTTGCTCGAGGGGGCTGTCTCTCTAGACTTGCAAGGGACGGTTGCCGAAGGTCTGCATATATAAGTTATATGTATAGTTGAATGTTCTACGATCTGTCTGCATGTTTTAATTACTATTATATTATATTAACTACTCATATCGACTTCGTACGTGTGGCCTGTGATCTATTCATATAGCATTCTCTTGAATGAATGGCGCCTGTATGACGTTTCCCACGGCACACACAAGTTGACAATTGAGTGTTAAATCAACCACTAATCCTGGCTAAGCACTTAAACATAGTCAAACTGAACCTGGCCAGATACTGACCAACATATATGGCAAACCAAATGTGTATATTCAAACGATCTTTTCATATAATCATAAAGGCAATGATTCCCAGACTAAAGGTTTCCGTATGGTGTTCAGTATTATTTTAAATCAAAGATCCGTATCTTACTATGATGTCTTCACATTTCGAAGGTCAATTGCTATTAACAATGATTGCTGGGTGGCTTTAGACAAATTATGTTGCAACATTTGAAAAAATCAACGGTGTAGTAAGCTGTAGTGAATGGTGGACGTTTTTGTTTTTCAGAATGGGGAATTTCACATCCTCATCTGCTGGTTTTTCTGGCCCAGGATGTTCACAATACGTCCAGGTGAGATGCTTTTGACTGTTGTGGTATTTCCATTATGGTAACTTGAATGCTGCACTCACAAACCACCATGGCTATTGTTCATGTTATTAGCTGAAACTGTATTTTGGGATGAAGTTGTGAGAAGGACCTTTCTGTACATTTCCAAGATTTAAAATGGCTTTGCTTTTCAATCAACTTTGATTTGAGAGTGTGCAAACTTATATAACAATATAAGGACCGAACAAGAGCATAATAACTAGGACAATTCAGAGTTGTTTTATCAATTTATTTTAACCTGTTTTTTTCTGTCCTTTCAGGAGGTTGTGTCACATAACTGTATTGTGATTTTTTCCAAGACGACCTGCCCATATTGTAGAATGGCCAAAAATGTGTTTAATGAAATCGGTGCAAATTACAAAGTGATTGAGCTGGATGAGCATAATGACGGGAGGAGAATGCAAGAGGCCTTAGCTCAGATGACTGGGGCCAGAACGGTAAGAATGCTGCCTTGCCCTATTTATTAGTAATATAGTAACAATATACTTTACTCTCCCATGGCAAAGTAACAGAAGGTTGCATGTATATTGAAGTGCAAGTCTATATCGCTCTAGGCAGAATGGACCTCGAGGTCAAATCAGCACTCTTTTTTTTGGCCTAAGGGGTTACAAATAGATAAACCTATAATGTGTTATAACTATAAATTCATTGAACAACCTCACACCATACCTTAGCACACTGTCCATATTATTTCCATATGCTGGCAGCATATTGTTTTCTGCTGTTTGTACATTACATTGTAATGTACATTATTGTACATACTGAGAGAGAGAAACTGCATCTGTATCTTATCCGCATTGTTCTGTCCACTTAGGCTGCTGTAACGTTTTTTCCTTCAGAGTTAATAAAGTGTTATCCATAAGCAGTGTCAATTGATGCATGAAAACATTGTGGCAATACTTGTTTCAAACTCTTTGTAACAAATGTGGTTTAAAAAAGAGTTGGGCCATTTTTTTAGGTGCCAAGAGTCTTCATCAATGGGAACTGCATTGGAGGTGGCTCGGACACCCAGCAGCTCCACCAGCAGGGGAAGCTACTGCCCCTCATCGAACAGTGTGCTCCCTGCTGTACATCCGCTAACTCTGAAGGCTCGGGCAGCGGCCATTTTGAACCGACTAAATGACTAACCGTTCTTGCTGTTTTATCCAGACCTCTATTTATTGAATGTCTTTTTGATTTTATTCTACACATAGTACATTGCTTAAGTATTACCATGTTATTTGTTTATAGAAATACATTGAATACTTGATGTTATGTTAGAGTTTTATCTGTTTTATCCATGGTTGTACAGTCTTATTAAAGCTGCCATATTTTAAACATTTACACAACGTTTTAATTTATAGCCTACTGATGCATGTCATTACACTGGATCATGTTTGCAATGTTCCTACACATTTGACTGGAGCTAATTTCTGTTGTGAAGTGGAGTAACACATGCACCTATACAATAATGTGCAATTAAAGGAGCTCTTGTTTACCCCTATGATTGTTGACTTGGCACAACATAAACATATTTTATAAGCTCCTGCCAGCCTATAGTATGCATTCATTACTGCACTGTTTAATGAATTGTTTGAAGTATATTCTGAAAATATACCTTTCATATGGTGATAACATTTTACAATTATGATTCCAATTCAATTTCCTTCAAGAATCAATAAAATAGTTATATTATTAATTTTGCAATGTCTGTTTTGCAAACACCTGATCCCCGCATTGACCAACGTAAAGGGATGCGCTAGGTCGCAAAACGCGCGCCACTTAACTGCTTGGTACTAGTCGACGTCATTGGGTCTCCTGAAGAGAATGAGCCACTGAAAGTAGCTTCTCTAGCAGCACTATCATCACAGCTATTTTTTTTGTTTTGTCGTTGCATGTGCACGTTTGGTTAGATTACAAATAACCATGGCTGGAAGTGCAGGGGAATGGTGTCTGATGGAAAGTGATCCAGGAGTATTCACAGAACTGATCAAAGGCTTTGGTACGTTGTTGAGAGGTTGTTGTATCTAACGTGGTAACAAACAAGGCTAGCTAGTTTAGCGGTTAGCATACCAGGAGCTTGTCAGCTTGCAGACTTGTCATACTCTCTCAAGCAAGGATGTTTTTGTGATGTAACGTTAGAAATGAATGGGTCCTGATGCTCGAAAGGACTATCAGACGAGATTGCTAGAGCGCCTTGTTTCCAGATCCCTCCACATTGAACAAGATGTAGCACCGTTTTACACGTATGTTAGCGAGCTAGCGTTACTCAGCGTCCACTGTACTAGGGGGTGATGCAAGACTCGCCGTTTGTACATTGCTAATGCTTACTGTTAATCAGATGAAACCTTTATTAATATATACAGTATATTTACTACTACCATGTGGTTCTTATCAGGCTGTAAAGGTGCCCAGGTTGAGGAGATATGGAGCATGGAGCCAGAGAACTTTGACAACCTCAAGTAAGATGAACACAACATGCAGCTTCATCACACTGAATTGCTGACACAAATCGGTATAGACGGGGCATTTAGTTTGTAACTTATTTTCCAGACCAGTTCATGGATTGATTTTCCTGTTCAAGTGGCAGCCAGGCGAGGAGCCTGCCGGGTCAATAGTACAAGATTCGAGGCTAGAAAATATCTTCTTTGCCAAACAGGTTTGCTGGAATATTCTCATATATGTAAATTTGTTTTCCATTTTGATGCTGGGTTAAATGTTGTTGTTTTTTTCAAAGGTAAAACTGTTACATTTCACTTTGTTATTGTTTTTTCCAGGTCATAAACAATGCCTGTGCCACCCAGGCGATAGTCAGTGTGCTGCTCAACTGTTCCCATTCTGACATGTTGCTGGGGGAAACACTGACAGAGTTCAGAGAGTTCTCACAAAGTTTTGACGCTGCAGTATGTAGTTATTTTCATAATGAATCTTGTTCTTCATTCTCCTTGAAGTTGTTCTTGGGACTTTAAGTATCTTATTTGACATCCAAGATGTTCCTCATTAACCAAGCTTCCTTTAGAAAATCCCAATCCATTGCAACTTTACAATTGTTGCCAGCACTCCGTTCATGCTGTGACTGGTTTATGCAGCAGTGCCATACTTTTTCTGACTTGTTGTGTTTTTAGATGAAAGGACTGGCTCTTAGCAACTCTGAAGTTATCAGACAAGTTCACAACGGCTTTGCCAGGTAAGCTTCAATAAGCAGCTTGTTATGAATGCATTACGCAGCGTTGTTTTTATGTTACATAGGCAACTTTTATTTTCGTTGTAAATTAATCTATGATCTTTCTTTCGATCAATCATTTGCTCTATAAAATGTCAGATATTGGCCAATGGCAATCAGAAGCCCAAGTGATGTGTGTGAAATTAGCTTGCTGTGTCTTACGATCTCCTCCATGATTCATGTTGTTGTTGTCTTTTGTGTTCATCAGACAGCAAATGTTTGAATTTGATGCAAAGTCTTCAGCAAAGGATGAGGATGCCTTTCACTTTGTCAGCTATGTCCCTGTCAATGGTAGACTGTATGAGCTGGATGGACTCCGGGAGGGACCCATTGACTTGGGTAGGTGAAATATGTTGCTTGATACCTATGGAATTAAGACAATTACCGGAACAGGTTATGATGCCACATTATTTTTGGGCCATTTAACAGATTTTTTTTATGAAGCTATTGATGCTTTTTCTATTTAGGTGTTTGCAACCAGGACGACTGGATCAATGCAGTTCGCCCAGTGATCGAGAAGAGAATACAGAAGTAAGTATCCTTCTTCATTTAGTTTAACTACTAAATGCTATCCTCGGTTACATGAAAGGTTTCGGTGTCCAAAGACTCCCACACACTGTTATTTCTTTCCTGGTTTTTGTTTTTGTTTTTAAGTATGCAAGTATATTTGTTTGATTACTGCAGTTGTAGTGCCTAATATGTGGTCCCTGTTCTACCCTGCCGTCCCCACCAAAAGGTACAGTGAAGGGGAGATCCGCTTCAACCTGATGGCCATCGTTTCGGACAGGAAGATGGTGTATGAGCGGAAGATAGCAGAGCTTCAGACACAGCTTACAGAGGCAAGTGGGGGTCAAGCTGTCCACCCAGTACTGCCTGCTGAACACTGCAAAAAAATTATATTTATATACATATAATTATATCCCTACTACTAGCCCAAACTATGGGTGCAAGGTACACTATATAGTATCTTGTCATGTACAATTTGTACAACAAGCGAAGTCTACGACACCAAAGGTCTTGTGAGCAGGAAGAAAAATGATTTGTGGGTTTTTAGTTGCATGACTTGTCGTACATGGTCTTGCTGCCTCTGTCTCCAACGTCTTGCGTCTTGTCTCCCATCACAGGACGAACCAATGGACACGGACCAGAGTAGCACTTTTCTCAGCTCCATCCAGTCAGAGATCGCCAAATACCAGTTGCTTATTGAGGAGGAGAATCAGAAACTCAAAAGATATAAGGTTGGTTATTGTTCTAATTGAGAGATGTCTCAAACCTAAATGTTTACGTTTTGTATTTTCTGGACATGGTCTTGGATGTACTGGTCGAATAATTAAAGGCACAATATGTAACATTGACACTGAGCGTTTAAATTGGGAACTGCAGTCCCAAGTTCACAATATTAGAGAGAGTTGTCTTGCTTGCATGGCTGCAGCATGCTGTATTTGTGTGCCAGGTTGTTTTTATTTCTGGCAACCCAGGGTACTCTGAAAAAAATACAGAAGTACAGTTTTGGCCTTCACTTAGGCCAAAACAGAATCAAACGTTCCGACCCGGAATGGAAATTTCAAAGGAAAACATACTGGCTCTAACATTGTTGTCGGAGAAGCCAGTATTTTTTTGTATTAATGTTTATTGTTCTTAATAAAGGTATGAAAATAAAGTATACCATTTCAGCCCGTAAGCTATTGACAGGTAAACTTGTGCAAGAGAAGTATCCCTCATCCAGTGCATCAAGTGCTATCTTTGGAACTTCTGCAGGCATGTCCTTTTCTCAGCTTTTCTGATTCGATTAACTCCAACCTAGGATATGCAATAAATTCAAAGTGACAATGTTATAATGGTATTCTTGTGTCTGTGAAGATGATGCTAAGCAACATCGGCTGAGTTTGATTTGCTCACATTGCAAGGGGATCACACTTTAAAGTGTGATCCCCTTGAGCTTTCACACAGTAAACATGTAATGAATAGAATAGGAATTAAAGACCATGTGTTCGGTTTTTTCGTAATTTTTGGCACAAAAATGCATATGGAAAAATGGATGGGCTTTCTTACTTTTGAGAACAGTCTGTGCTTCTACTCCAACCCTCTTGCAAGCAAGTTCAAATGCTGAATAATAAACTAATGGCTAATCTCTTTCTCCTGCTTTTTTTTTAACAACAGGTTGAGAATATTCGACGAAAGCATAACTACCTACCTTTCATTATGGAGCTACTAAAAACACTAGCAGAGCATCAACAGTTGATACCCCTAGTGGAGAAGGTAACTAATACAATTATTTTTGTTTGTATTGATGCTTGTCTTAAGGAATTTGAGCTGTTTAACAAAGGGGATGAATGTATGTATGTTGTGATATTTGTTTCAAATAAGGCATTGACAGACAAGACTACAAAATGGGGTTTACTTTCAGTGAGGACCCCATAGGAAACGTTTTTTTCCCAAGACCATAGTGAAAATAGGATATTGTCTGAACAGTACTAATGCTGTCCACTAGAGGGCAGAAAGGGCCTTTATTACAGAGGTGTAATAGTAGGTGGAGACCACAGTTGTATCATCTCCACTGCCTGGCATACCTCCAGACCCATCATAACGTAATGCGCTGCACTTGTTTTCAACCCTAATATTATCCCTCTGTGATAAAGGCCTACTGATATTGCAGTGTCACATTGCTGTGTTCTTCTTTCTTTCATGTACTGACTGCTCAGTAGTACATTTGCCCTCGGTTAGATGAATTCTTATAATTACGTCGTCTTATTTTAAATTCAACAATAAGCAAAGTAAACATTGTTACTAGGCTGTTGTTGCTGTTTCATACACAAAACTACATCCTCTGATGTTTCTGTGTCTTGTCTCCACGTAGGCCAAAGAGAAGCAGAGTGCCAAGAAAGCACAGGAGGCCAAGTGAGATCACAGACTGCAGCATTGTCGCTGCCCCCAAAAACACACACGCACACCCACCCACCATCATCCTGTCTACACTTGCATGCCTAAACGCAGGCATATTCAACAAATGCACGGACAAACACAATCATGGTCAATAGTCCATCAAGACTGTCATGTCTTACCAGACACATCAGCTGCCATGGTAGACTGAAAAGATTGAACTGTGTGTATATATTACGAAAAGAAACACCTTCCACTTGACCATATGTCTGTCAGCTGTAATGCATGATTGAAGGAAAGCTGTGTTCAAATGTTGTCTTATTTTCATAATAAAATGTCTAGATGTTTTGGTTTTGTTTTTTTTCTTTGTTACTTTTTTATTTATCAATTTTTTCCAACTGCAGTTAGTTTTGTATGCATTCTTGGTCCGCTGTCTTCTCCAGCTTTGTGTTGGTTACATTTAACTGGTCGTATTAATAAAGAAAAAGGCCAGTGTGGCACTTCACCATGCACAGCTCATGTAGTAGTCAACTGACCACATTTGAGTGATGAAAGACTTTGTTTATTTCAAACAACTCAGCAAGATGATGTTGAAGCCCCCTTAGGAGAGGCACTTGCAGAGAAGAAGCAAACATATCTAGACACCACTCATGGACATCATCTAATGGTGTTTTCTTTTAATTAAAGGTTATTGCTTGCTTTCATGTAAAGACAGACCAGCGATTCTGTGCATGGTCTCCCTTTGTACCATTGGAATATATGTTGACAGCATTCAAAGTACTCTGTGAACTTGATATGTCATGAAGCAGTGTTGTTGATGGTACAAAAGCTCTGACCACTATGAATAACTTTGAGAAGCTCGCAAAATGACTTATGCTAAAGACTGTAAAGAATGCTATCTCTCTGGCTTTAAATAACTTTAGGGGCACCTGGTAGTCTTTTTGTGTATTTACTACATATAGTACATAGTATTGTACCGTAGTCTAAATGTGTATATAGTCAAACTAAAACTGGCCCGTTCTATTTTTGTCTCCAGTGTTTACATACGCACCTCGTGTACTGCCGTGACTCAAATTTGCGGCGCTGTTGCCAAGTTTCCCATGGCAACCAGTAACACTTGAGTGGTGACATTAGAACTGGCTGTACGTAGCAGAGAGAAACGTGTTTGTATAATTGTAGGCCTGCTATATTGGCCTGGGCCACCACGTGTGACCACAAGGTATATTGTCAGAGTTCCATTTTCCACAAACATTTGACCTAGCCTCTCCTAACAGGTTAATCTTATAGGCCACGTAGTGTAGGCCTTTCATCATACAGAAAATACCAATGTGGGTGGGATTTCAGTAGCATATTTAACATGCAAATGCTGTATCTCATCTTAACTTTTATTATTTCAGTAAAATATAAAAAGCACTTGAATCACCTGTTTTACCTTTGTAAAATGATATCATGTTCTTTTGATGGACCTTAAAAGCAGTAGCGAGCTGGGCGTTGATAACAACCGCAGTGGTAGTGTTGGGTGGAGAGCAGGCCTCTGTGTGTACTGCAGCACAAGAGGGCGCCATTGCACCTGTGTAATGTCACACAGACAAGGTGTCTGGTTTAGTTAGGAGATACATTATGGTGCCCTGGTCTGCTCAACCCCTCTACGATGAGCTCATAGAGCTAGCAAGGGGTGTCTCTAGTGCACCACGGCACACACAATAACACTGCTCTCCTTCGGGCCGCTGCAGCGCTGCTTCCTCTAACCTCCTGTCTGCACCAACTGTACGTATACTGTAGGGTGCAGAGCCTACAGTATACGTACAGTTGGTGCAGAGCTACATCAAAAAGACAGTGTTCGACTGTTAAAAAGTATACATTTATGTAAGTGTAAAATTGTGCAAGAAGTGTCTGTGTGTGTAAGCACGCCAGACTTTAGTTTGAGGTTGTGTAGTGTGCTTGATGTTTCATATCATGTTACAACTTGTGAAAATAAGCGACCGAAAAAAATGTAAGTCCCCTCCCTCGCTCGATTCACCACCATTGCGAAGTGTTGTATTTGAGTAACCTGTGATTAACCAAGATGGATTCTCCAAACCAATCAGATATGAGCTAGGAGCGGTCTAAAATATGAATTGTCTCATACAGAGGCATAGGTGCAGTCAACCACAACAGATACTCGTCAAGCATTTCACTCACTAACATTTCTAACAAATTACACTCAAAATGATAGCTCTTAAATCATACATTCAGCATCTTTAAAGGTTTGGAAGTAAATAAATCATCAATTGTTTTGTAAAAAACTTTATTGATTTGAGCAGAAATTCATGTTTTACCACAAAGTAATTAAAAATATATCTTTCATGGAGCAATCCGGCTGCCCCCTTGCACAATGTCACATCTATTAAAGCTTTTATTCATATTTTTACAATATAGGCTTATGTCGCAGACACCCGTGTAAATGACAAAAGGCAATCAAAATAATAAGTTACAGTTCGACATTTGTCAATAGTTAAAAAATTGCAAACCTTTACAGTGCCAGAGGAGAAAGGCAAAAATAACAACATACAAATATAAATGGACAGTGTCTGTTCGCATACATTCATCATTCAGAAACCTACAATACAAACACAAACAAAATGCAAAAAACAGAAAATATGAGCATCAGTGCAAATGTGTCCTCCACAATTTAGGCAATAAACATCTTCACATTGCTGTCTTCTCCGTTTTCATACGGAGGATATATTGAAACTAACACAACAGCAACATAACACTTGACTTCTATCACAGGCGGCAAAAACATGCCAGCATGCAATGTAGCTTCTTAATCTTTTTTTTTTTAATCTGCTGGTTAGTGTGTTGCTCTTCACTTGGATTTGCATCAGAGTCTGTTAGGCCAGTGTCTGGAATCGAACATCAAACTCCCCCACATCAGGCCCCAGTGGTAGCGGGTGAATACTGGGGCTCCCAGAAGGCAGCCAGCTAGTTCCTCTTGCCCTGTGTCTTGACGTCCAGCAGCAGGTCTCGGTACAGGTCAGAGAGGAGGAAGCGGGGGTAGGAGTTGTTTTCCATCAGGCTGTACACCTTCCTCTGAGCTGCCAAGAAAGTGCTGCCACTGGGTTCTGCCAGGCTCTGCAGAATGCCCTTCTTGGTGTCGAAGTCCAGATTGATCTGCAAACCGAGGAAGATAGGGGGGGTTAACCACACCACATTTGTCTCAAACTCTTGTTAACATGTAGTCAAATTGTGTCAGGGTCACCTCACCGACTAATTTATTGTCATCAAATACTGGCCTGTCTACCTCATATCTTGGTCATATTGAATGAGTTATTACCTCTTTGGGTGCATTACTTTTGACAAACTCCTCAGCAATGTGTTTCGCCTTCAATGCCATCTCCCTTTTTGATTTGCTTGTCCTGAAATCCTCGCAGGCTGCCCAAAACTCTATGTTCTCTTCACAGAACTCGGACTTCAGGAAAATGCAATAGACAGCTTTTCCATCTGCAGAAGGGAAGAACAACAGTAGGGAGAGGGCATTTTAAAATCGAACTCCCAAATCATAAAAGTTATGTAAAGGTGACATAAGAGCAAGTCACTTTTTTCTTATTTCTAAATTTTCTTTTGTTCTGGTCATGATCATCAATGTTTCCAAAAAAGTAGCCCTCCGAAGAAAGTGTGACCTTTGAAACCATTTCATCCAATCACGCGCCTATAATCATACTCACATTTATGAGCGAGTAGCTTGTCAAGTGACTGTGCCCATTGATTCACGTCATCCACAGTAGGCCTGAGGGAGAACAAACATACGTCATGAGCATCCTCATGCAAGTCTTTCAAGTCAAACTAAAGTTAAAATTAGACTGAAAGATATTTTGAACAGCTATATGAAAGAAAAAAAAGATTACCTATAGGCCTGAATAAAACTTCTGTCACAACTCACTAATAAGCATGTCAAGGACAAAAATGACCCCTATGAACTGTAGAATAGAGGTAATTGTAGTTTAAAATACAAAAACACTATTGCAATGATACTTTTTAGTGCAGGTTTCATAACATACTTTATTCATTGGTCATGAGTACAGGCTGTTAAGAGTAATGCATGCAGGTCTAGACTCGTGGTAATTGGGCAATAGAGAGACACTCCTTGCCTTTACCTGTGCGATTTGCTTTTCATCAGTCCTTTGGCTTTGGCCTGGGTAGGGCTCATCTTGAAAAAAAATCTCATTGGAATTTTCCATTGTTTTCTGAAGAACAAAAAAAGAACAGCATTATTATTACGTTTATTATTATAAGTTTGTAAAACAAATCATTCAAATAATATAACATATACACATTGCCAATGCAGTTTATACAAAGATAAAGTAACCACTCACTTTATCTCCTTAGTCTCTAACAGTAGGTTGAAACTGTTGTGCCAATCTGTGTGTCCCATTGCTCCTTGGTGATTCACAGTCTTGATTTTGTTCTTAATCTAACGCTGCTATTCTCTCTTTCTCACTCATGACCTGTCAGCCTGCTTTATAGCTTCCCATTAAGTACAATCCGGACAGTAGGGCAGGCAAAGGGGGGGAGGGCCTAGAGTGACAGTCGTAGGCCCTGATTGGCCAACGCTGTGTAAACACTGACTCGCCCCGGGTATGCCTCAAAGAGCCCCGGGCCCTGATAGGCTGTCACTGGATAAAGATTCCCTCCCTGTCTTCTATTCTCGAGTTGCTCACTTCCATTTTTAAACTAAGGTCAAGAAACACTGACGTAGATGTCCAGTGTCCTCCCTCCCTTCCAAGGGAGGGGGACACACAGCTCCGGAGGCCGATGGGACTTTTGTTTTGCAACTGTTGTTCAAAACAATTTTATTCTTTTTTGACTTCTGATATGTGGTCCATTTAGTTAATTGCCTGTCCATTTGTACTAAATGTAAAAAGAAAAAATTTAATAAACGAATGTGTACTTCAAAAAAACAACAAAAAATAAGGGCATTTTCACTGTAAACTGAAATGTATCCAATGGCTGGTTGCTCTCAAAAATATTTACCATGTTTGCTAATCACTTTTTAATCCAAAACAACTGGCATGGATGCATCTAAAACAGAGCACAAACTCCTAAATATGATACTATTCTGAACTGAAATGATACTCTTAATGTTCCCTTTTTCTGACTTAACACTTTTATCTTAACCTGTCATTGAATTATTCATGCTTAGTAAAGAGTTGATTTTGTAATAAAAAAGTTTTAGGATATGACTATGTCATGACGCAACAACTTCCGTTTATTATTACAATTTCTTAATCTCATCCTGACACACACTTTCTGGCTTGTGCTCACCTGGGGCAAACCTGTAGGGCTGGTTGGCTTTTTGGGCCATTCAAACAGCACACGTCATCACATGCACTACGACGTGGTTGTTTTAGTGGCTTTGAATAATGCTACTAGAATGCAGCATATGTTCAAAAACATAATATCAAAACCATCCTACAACATTGTTCCCAAACAATTCTACAACATTGTTCCAAAAATAATTCTACAACATTGTTCCAAAAATAGTTATACAACATTTCTCCAAGAGTAATTGGATTGAGGAACAAATGGAGATTTGTGGATAAAAAATATGGTGTGGCATACTTATTTTTCCCAAAAGGTTCAATGTTTTGTTTCCTGTAAGTGGACATCGGTATCTTAGCCTTAAGTAGTTCAAATATTTTCTCCCCACAGCCCCTTTCCCACCATTGAATCTGCTGGATCTGGCTCCATGCTGGAAGTCAACAAGAATCAAACAGAGAAATACTGTACAGTTCTACACTCTTCCTGAAAACCAAACAGTATCAGGTGAAGGGTGTATCATAGGCCCTCTTCCCGGCTAGTGATCACATTGTGTTCTAACCTACATTACCGAACAGCACAACTCAAATGCGTCAGACACTATCTGTGTTTGTGTGTTTTGATCCCGTACTCAGACAAGGGCCTTTGCAGTATATACGTAAGAGAAAACCCATGGTGTTTGAGTAAAGTGTTTATTATGATGTGAAGCCCACGGCTTGTAAGCATCTGTCTGTTTGGAAGCGGACGAAAAGCCGAGCCAAGTTTCCACTGAGGCAGCTGGCGGTCCAACCACAAAAGCCTTACGTAGAGGCCGGTGATTCCCAGCACTGCTAGAAGAGTTTGTCTCTTTTTCTATGAGCATCACCTCACACACACACATACACACACACACACACACACACACACACACACACACATACACACACACACACGCGCAACGTTACAAGCGCTGAGCGAGTGAAAGGCATGCTCAAGCCATCTCTGGACATATAAGTAGTTATATATAAGTAGGAGGAAGAAGGAAGAGAACAAAACCACAATGAAAACATTCTTTTGATGAATTGATATATATATATATATATAAAAGAACATAATGAACATTGTTTACTATATTGTAATGCATCTCACAGACCACCACACACTGTGTAGCAGTGAAGCATGATCTACCAAAAGCTCACCCAACCAATAAAAGTCTAGACCACATAAGCTAATTCCCATGGACATGTTGTTGGTAACCAATAAACAATCTAGGTTAGCCTATCAACGTTTATGCCTTAAATAAGTCCTATATAGCCTATTATTTTAGAATA
>OOFG01111484.1:0-12285 GCA_900323295.1 Molva molva
AGATCTCTGTTTGCCAGAACATCCAGACATAAGAACAGCTTCTTTCCCACTGCCATCACTCTACTGAATAGCTGATCTGCAATACAACAATGCACTCTACAGCAGTTCACCCTCCTGTCACTACTGTCCTTACTACTGCTCTTACACATCCTCTATGGTCACTGTTGTACTGCTCACTGTTGTACTACCACTTAAATCTACCTCCTGCACAAATTATGTTCATTCTGTAAATGTTTATATTCATATTCATATTCTGTACATATTCTGTCCAAGGGTTTATATATGTACATTGTATATAAGACCCTATTGCATATATGTATGTATATTAGACCCTAACTTATGTGCATGTCTGTATTGGCTACTTGTATTGTCTATTTGTCCCATTTATAGTATTCAGCCTTATGTCTGTATATTTATTTATGTTTGCATAGTGTCTATATTGTATATGTCTATCTGTTAAAGAGAGTCAACACCTGCCAGAGTCAAATTCCTTGTATGTGGAAGCATACTTGGCCAATAAAGCTGATTCTGATTCTGATTCTGATTCTGAAAAGCTTACACAAATGCATCAATATATTCTATAGAATAGAGACAAAACACTTCAGGCCCGACAGTCCCTCCGTCCGTGAGAGTTAGCTGCCAGACGGTCCTCCATGTAAAGTCTGAGCTTCACACATGATCACAAACATATTATACTATTAATTACTCCTCCTTCGGGGCCTCCTTTGATCTGACCCCTCCTGCTGTACCTTTCCCCTGTGCATGGAGATGCCTCAGAGGCAGCCGTTTCCTTATCAAGGGCGCATTCCAGTTTTGCTACTGGAACTCTCCCTCATATGAAGTTGTTGATTGTCTTGATGGGAACACCGAACCTCCAATATTGGTTGGCAGAGATTTCTGAAGGTCTCTCTATTTTCATTCCTCTGGCCCAGTTGGTGTTTTCCCCTGACTTTCTCAAAACCGCTGTCCAATTTTTGCTTTGAGGTCTACCGTCAGGACTGTTACCTCCTTTTCTTTCTGTTTGTCAAGAAGGATTTGTAGTTTGTTGTAGAAAAACTTTAAGCATGGTATGATGTTCAGCTGTATCTTCTTGTTGTCGGTTTTTAATGTAGCATAGATTATTCTCGGGCCAGCTGCCTTCCAGCCAATGAGAGCTTGTTGGGCTTCATTTGGGAGCATAAGAGCGTTGTGTGGGGCGTTGTTCTCCTAATGCCTCGAGCACCATTTCAACCGTTGAGAGCTTAAGCTAGCCTGTTTGGATCCACCTGGTCTCACACAACCCAAGAACTGTGATGTTGTACTATTCCATCTCTTTCTCTTCTTCATCTCTTATTTGGTTATCTGGTCTGTCTTATCCACCTCGTACATTACCCTTACATTTAAAGTTCCAATCTTGGGGTTTGGTCTGGTATATAGAAGAGGGATCAGCAGTGTAGGCTCCATGGAGTCATTGTTCTACCCTGGGGGCAAGGTCTTCATCCAGGGTGAGGTAGTTGGCCTCATGCATAACCTCTTACCTGGAGGACAGGGGGGTGCATTTAGTTTTTTTTATGGTTTAGCCTGCCAGGGGTGTGCACCCCCACCGGCATAGCTCTCTAGGTCACTGAAACACACAAGCTTCTCTACCACGTCAAAGTAGTACCCCGAAAGAGAAATGAGAGCAATGTAAATAAAAACCTCATTCCCCAATGAATTAATTTCAAATATACACAGACCCATTGTTACCCCATAAACAAACATTTAGTGGGAATTGTGATAAAGCGTTATTTGGTTTATGAAGCATCTGCCGAATCCTGGTACAATATCAGTCTATATTGGTATGGGCGGGATGGTAAATAAGCCACGCCTATAGGGTCTGATTTACCCAGGTCAATCTTCAATCTTAATTGGTATGGGCGGGATGGTAAAGAAGCCACGCCTATAGGGGCTGACTTATCTCAGACCCATACAACTTTATATGGTGTTGCGTTGACCACTCTATGTGTAGAAGCAGAAACTAGTCAGAACTGGTGTTAGCACTACAAATATGTGGCCCAATGAGCTACTAATGTTAGCTTTAATATCGTGTGGTCTAATAAGGCATAGAATAAATTAATTATTAATTATAATTAATTAATCAATTGCTTGTCAATCACATTCGCCGACACAGCGTTATCATAGCTCCACCCCAAGTGCGTACATGCAATACTTATTAATGCTGGAGAAAAGCTGGGAGAGAAGGAGCAGAGAGGGAGGTTTTTGTTTTGTTTTGGATTGTTTATCTTCAAACTCTTGCTTTCTTCTGCTCCTCTCTGCTCTCTTTACAACTCTCAAATCTTACCTTAAGCAGCTTTAAAGCTGGGGTAGGCAACTTTGGAAAAACCAGTCTACCTATCTAGTTAGCTCGATTTTGAAGGTATACAACTAGTGACTGTGAATGCAGGTTAATGATCTAAAAAGATTGACTTAGAAAGGTGCATTTGACCCACAACCATGTTTGTAGTCGGACGTCTGTTCGCAACAAGTAGTATGGCCTATAGCCTAGGCCCTACACCAGGGGTGCCCAACCTTTTTTTAACCAAGATCTATTTATACAGTTGCCAGTCTGCTGAGATCTACTAGTCCAAATACGGAGCAGTATTACTGATAGCCTACACACGTTTCCAGATGGCAACTTCCCTGCTAACCTTTTCCTCGGCTCCGCTCGGATTCACCGTCACTCTCTGCTGCTCGATTGCTCTCGCTCGCTCAACCACACCCACTCGTTGCTGCATATTCAGCAACGTTTGTTCAGTTTGCTGTCACATATTTTGGTCCGGTATTTGCGAAAACAAATAGCTGAAGTGAAAGTTCTGTCGCAAAACTATATTGTTACTTATCCTTGTACATGTTTTAGTGGGTATATGGAAATCCTGCTGACTACACCACTGGTTGGGCCTTGAGCCTGTTGAAAGACTCTCCCAAAGGTTACAAAATGATAGGACCAATCAGCACTAGGGAGAGGGAGTTTCAGTTCATGACAAACAAGGAACAAGCAATGGTGGCGCCCAAGGAATGTTTAGCTACAGAGCAAAACAGTTGTCCGAAATAGACGATGTTAAAAGATTAACAGAAATCTGTATGGAAGTCTACTCTCAGACGAGAAGATGATTTTGTTTTACTTTCAACTGGATTTGGCAAGTGCGAATAGAGCAAGAGAGTCAATAAGTAATTATTGAATCAGATTGGAAGGAGCTTAGGTTAAAATCCATTGCTGACCAGCCAAGGCCACACATATACTCAATGTGAAACACAAACTTGGAAAGGGTCTCACAAAGGGTCTCACTCAGAATTCAGATTGTTTTAGCTTTTTCTTATAATTTGAACATTGGTATTTCACTGGTAGATAGTTTTGCCTATGAACCCATTTCGGATTCATTCAATACATTCTGTGTTGCTGTTGTGTTTGTGAGGGGATTGTGTGCGTGTGTGTGTGTGTGTAGGTGTGTGTTTGTGCCAAATGTGAGTGGTGTGAGGATGGTATTATTATTACATTTATATTATTATTAGTAGTAGTAGTAGTAGTAGTAGTAGTAGTAATAGCAGTAATAGTTGTAGTAGTAGCAGTAGTAGTAGTAATAGCAGTAATAGTTGTAGTAGTAGTAGTAATAGCAGTGATAGTTGTACTAGTAGTAGTAGTAGTAGTAGTAGTAGTAGAAGTAATAGCAGTAATAGTTGTACTAGTAGTAGTACTAGTAGAAGTAATAGCAGTAATAGTTGTAGTAGTAGTAGTAGTAGAAGAGCTCTATCAATAATGCAATTTATCTTCAATTAATGAATTAATTGAAACCATTAATTTAATTTATGGTGTCCATTCGCGATTAAAGCCTGCCATGGGGTCATCTCAGATCCAGCAGTCCTAAGTTATAGCAGAACTGCTGGGGAGAGAAGACCCAGACCCTGGGCCGGGAACCAGAAATCGAAGGGGTGGAGTTGCGCCTTGTTTCCAGTTTCATTACGTAAATATTCTACAGAAGAAAACTAATTTGCACGAGTGGATGAAGCTTTCAGAAGGAGATTTTACCTTGTGAAAGCTGTGCCCTAATACCTCACGTTAAAAAACGTCCCTTTCTAAGTTTCACACTGCCTTTAAATCACAGTCAACTTCACACTCTGTAACTGCTTGGTTTATGATGAATACAACAGCATTTAATAATTAGCCTCTTACAAACAGTGCTATGTGTGTGGCATAGCAGGCAGCGTGTGGAGCAAGGTTCAATCGAAAGTGAATAGGAATAAGAACTAAGAACGTTTAATCTTATAACAAGATGACAATCTAGCAGCTTGTCATTTTTACAATGACATTTGAAACATGCTGCTAGTGATCTAATCAGCTTAGAGCGAGGGGGTGAAGTGGGCGATCAAGGACTTCCCATCCGAAACCCTTTTGAATATCATTAGCAGCAGAAACAGGCCTGTCAATGTGATTAATTAATACAAACATCGTCTAATCACGCTGCCTGCAAATCACTTCCAAAAACTCTCTCCCTTATCAGTCTCAATATGGCATTAAGAAAGTGCATTGAGAAATTACTCTTTTCCTCTCGTTCCAAACAGTTGTACAATGATCATTTTTCACCAGTAGCCGGGAGGCACTAACATAAGGCACAAGATTTAACAATTTGACAATAGGGTGTGTACATCGACTCACATTGCAATGACTGCCTCAATTTGGGAAGAATAGGCGCATTGGAATGTTATTTATGATGTTAGTAGCCTAATAATGTTGTTTTGGTCATTGTTCAGTAATTAATCATGAAATGATTTCTCATTATGACATTGGTTTGATTGAAACTGTCACAGAGTTGTAGATGTGGCAAAAGCCTAGGTTGCGGTATATATGTGTTGGATTAGGATTTTACTATAACTCTCTTGAGTCCTCAAAAAAAAAAATCCCATGATGCATTCTGATGTACAAGCCCTATTAGCAGAATGCTTCTTTACTCTGGCAACACTCTTTATATCCAGACGCGGTGTCACTGCCAGCTTTGCATCGCTGCCTGATCTGAGTCGCGCTTGCCTGATCGTAAACAGTTTACAGCAGAGCCAGATGGTTGACATTTAGCTACCCGATTTGTGGCTTAGTGTTGAAACACTTAACGCCAGCGAGTTTACGTATCCGGGTTCACGAACAACACATCACTAGTTTAAAGATATTTAATGCTTGTTATTGACAATCTTCGCTTCTTCTATGCATTACGATTTCTACTCATTTTTTGTGATGTGATATTATCCAAGATAAAAGCACAGCTATTGAACAGTTTATCTAATAACACCATATCCCACCATATAGATTGCATCTATTATTGCAGTTATTGTTTATTTGATTGCATTACATTCAACTCAACTAAGTTGTGCAGAGTACAAGTAAACATCCAATGAAAATAACATTTTGATTTGTGTGAAACTGCTCAGTGAACTACATCTGTCATCTCGCCCAATATACGTCACCCACACCAACATGTATCCTATTTTCTCAATCAGCACTCTCGTCTGTACTTTGAAGATCAGTACCCAAGTCCTGTTCCATTCAAAAGTCTGGATCTATAGTACACTCCAAATGCCCCGATGTGTTCTTGCTCCGCCCATTTTATCGAGGCATCAGGAGGTGACTTGTGTGGACTTGGGACAGCCAAGTATCCCAGAATGCATTTCGTCAAACAACCAGCAACAATGGCGAAGGAGAAAACTCACAACTTTTAGTTATAATTCTGATACATTTGTATGCTTTTTTGTCTGATTTTCTAATGTCTGATGTCGAATGATGTCATTCATTCACCAACGTCCACAACAACAACCTTCCACAATCTTTTGCCCGCCACTGTACATGTAGGCTACAGACTTGGCATACTTGGTATTGAGAAAGGTGTTTTATCCTGCCCCTTTTATCAGCCGGGAAGCAAAAGAACGAGCAAGAATCATTGCTCTCACAGTCCTATATTACGACAAACTGCGAGTTTCTCGACTTGCAAAATTATCTTTTAAATTGACGTACATCATATATTTCATTCATGGCACAATTCAAACTGAATAAAATAATATTTGTCTCTCGCTGTTGACTATCGTACATATTTTTTCTGAATTAAGGTTCCATAGGGGACAGCAATGGGGCTTGACTAAGGCTCTCTATATCCCCATTTTACTTATCTTCTTCCCTTACTTTCACTCATCAAACCAACACGGACACGCACACAGATGTGCAGATGTGCACGCACATATCAATGCCGTGTTGGATGAGTCACAAAGAACCCCTTTCCCCCGTACAGAGATTCCAATGCTCTGAGCTCATCATGTTAGCCACCAAATGCAGCATAGCCTATATGCACTTTTTCATGTGCAACTCGAAAGCAACTACACAAGCGCACAAACACACCATATAGATACAAATGGGCGGGTAAAATAATTTCTGAGCAAGACAGACACATTGTCAATCCTCAGTGGAGGGAAGGCATCCTCATCGTTAGGGGCAAGTGTGACTCACACAGAACCAAGGGCAGTAGGAACAATCCATGTATCTGAACAATTACCAATAAAAGACATTTCCGCTGCAACTCCTTCACGCCCTCAACAAAGAAAAGTGAGTCACGTGCACCGATGTGTGCACACAGACATATCAAAGCATGATTGTTGGAGGTCTCTCAATTGTAAAGACGAATCCTGACACTACATTTCTCCAAATTACAACCTATTATTTGAAAGTGTTCTTGGCTCACCGGGCTTGAATTTCTTTATGTTTTATTTTTCTTGAAGGTCTTAAAGGCATCAAAGGTGAATTTAGCAAAGAGTGGCTCTAATACTGCAGATGGCTTCCAAACAACTTGGGCTTACTTTAAAACTATTTAGAAAAACATTCAAGTGTAAGAGAACATTCTTCTATCTCTGCTATCACACAATTTATAAAAGAAGCCATCATGGTAATTGTTGAAATGGAAAGCTACAGCAGCCTTCATGGTGATATTCAGATGTGTTATGCATGTGAAAATGCTTATCATTTTCCATTTTTTATAGATAGTTCTTTATTTCCAAAGCTACTTCTGAAAAGAACCATTCATTCAGAAACATTCATGAGAAAAAAAGATGAATACACACAATCTAGTAGGCCTATCAATAAATGATCCCTGCACCGTAAACCACATCTTGGTGGAAATAGTTCCGTTTTTTTCCCCCCAAAATGTACAAACCAAGGGGGATTGTAAAAACAAAACAAAAAAACAGTCATGAAAATTTGACAGTTCAAGACACTTGACTAACACAATAGTCTCTCACAGAACGGTTGGCCCAAAGACTGCCAAAATATATTGAGTCCCGGTGGACATACTACAAGTGTACACATCAATGAATCACACATAATAATGCACAATGCTATAATAACCAAGTGCTACTAAGAGAAGAGTATGTTGGGAAATCCTCGTGGTATAATCCCTTATCCCAAAAAACACACCACTACCTTTGTCCGGGAAGCCTAACCCTCACTCGGACGCGGACATTAAATAAATCGCTGCTCAGACGGAGCTTCACCATCCACACACACCGTAGCGTTATACTATATGTGTCCGGGAAGCCTTATCCTCAAATCCGGGTATTAAATAAATCGCTGCTCAGACGGAGCTTCACCATCCACACACACCGTAGCATTATACTATAGGTGTCCGGGAAGCCTAACCCTCACTCGGACGCGGACATTAAACAAATCGCTGCTCAGACAGATCTCCACACGTCCACACAAACCGCGCAGCCGGTGCCCCTTGGTCGTGACGTCAGACTAACTCGGAAAAGGTAGTCTGACGTCACGAAAGAACGCATCCTGCGTTCGCAGCAAAGTGGAACGTTCACGTAGTGTTTTGGGGAGATTTTTTCTCTAAATTGGGGACTTATTTCCGTAACAGTGATAAAATGGCATAGATTACTATGTTTACGATCATATAAGACAAATTACCATGTTTAAAACAAAAAAAAAGTGGTTTTGGGTTCACTGGCTCTTTAAGGTAGTGTAGGCAATTTGGATAAACCAGCCAGAGTAAGCTAGATCAGTGTTTTTCAACCTGTAGTATGCGTACCACTGGTGGTACGCGAGGGTGCTGCAGTTGGGATACGGGATTTTATATGTGAAATAGACAAATTTACAAAAGTCATTGATAATAAATACATTTTAAAATACTGTTCAGCCAATACAACATTATACCATGGGCTTCTTGCAGTAATACTTGTGTATAAAGTGGGCGTTGGCACTATTTGCTAAGCCTCTTCATGTGTCATCTATTGTTAACTGTTTGCATATGAGGTGGTCCACGAAAGGTATTGATGACAATTTAGTGGTACACCTAAAAGGTTGGGAACCACTGAGCTACAAGTATCAAACCGAAACAAAATCCCAACCCTCCCTTAAAGCCTCCCTCCACGCCACATGCCCAAAACAGGTGACTAGCTTGCTAGTTTGAGCAATTGGTCTGCCTAGCCTTGTGGAAGACTGTGGGCATGTGCAATGAGTGCACGGGAAGAGTATGTGCAGGTTGCTGGGTAGGTAGGTAAACAGACAGGTAGGCCTTCCAATCATTTCATTTCGGGCCGAATTAAATGATTGGACAGGCATATTACAGGCCTGCAACAGCCATATATACCAGATTTGATCTTTTTTTCTTTATTGTTTGGGATGTAAAAAGTATTTCAACAACTATGACAAATGCCTCTAACATAAATTGCCTACCCTACTTTTTAACAGCAGAACTCTGAGCTGAGAATAGAGTTTCAGTAAACGTTTGTGTGTATGGACAGTACGTTCACGCCATGCCTCTCCTGCTGCTGTTGTGAGCAGAGCAGCTGAAGGAGATCAACCAGGAGTTCCTGCAGCAGGAGGAGCAGCTGAGGGAGGTGAGGAAGAACCGCACCACGCTGGAGCGGCGGCTGGAGTACGAGAGGTAGAGTCTACCGGAAGTGACGTTCATTCAGGTGCGCGTGTCGGTCTGATACTCATCGAACGTGAGATGAAAGAGACGGGGGGAAAGCGTTCAATCCTACATTTAACCAATAACATCCACAGAACAACCCCTGTGCATCACTGCGCTGTGTCTGGTTCTGTGCGTGGCCCTGTAAATAATCTATCGGCCAGTCTTGATGTCTGCCGGCAGGATGGAGAAATGGTGAGGGTGTCAGATGGTTTGGGTGACGCGTGTGTGTTTGTGTGTGTGTTTGCATCACAGTTTGCAGTGTGGACGTCAGATGAAGCAGCTGACGGAGGAGTTCGAGGAAAGCAGGAAGACTCTGGCGCTGGAAGCCACCAAGCTGAGACGGGTCAGTGTTTCACACCAACCCGGCTCTGGTGTAATACCGCTTACTCTGCCATGACTTTAACACTAAAACACCCCAAGAAAAGCTATCTGAAGGTCTCTCTGGCTCTTTGTCGCTCCTTCCCTCTCTCTTTCTCTCACACTCGGCCTATGTCTATCTGTCTCGCTCTATCGGTCTCTCCCTCCCTATATCGCTCTCTCTCTCTCACTCCGTCTCTCTGTTGTTTCTTCAGAGCGGACTGGACAGCAATAAGCTTGGTGTGGTGGGTGTTCGTGCTCAGGGTCAGGCTGGTGGGGAGATGGAGGCAGAGCGCCACACGGTGGCTGCTCTCGGCCAGGGCAACGTCATTCTTAAAGGTACAGTAACCAACACCACCATTGTTGAATATGACTTGCTGAATAGGAACGATTTATAATGATTATTGCAGTAACCATTTTTATAATAAACCACTGTTCTGTAGTTAGGATTAATGATTTCAACCAGCCAGAATTCAATCAAAGCTTGTTTTGTGTTTTTACTATGGACTTTTAATACGTAAATGGTACAAAATCCCTATTATGCCTATATGTAATGAAAACTGAGTTGGATTCTTTATCATTACATTTTACATTATAGTCCACTCTATTGATTATGATGATAAAGTCCATATGGTCACCCAGTCCGACACCGAGGCTGCCCTGGGCCTCGCCTCTGTTCAGTCTCTGCATGAGCCAGGAGACATGTATCTACTTCCTTGATGTTTCTTAAACAAACAGCCTCCAGTAGTAATGTACCTTTTATAGAGGTGGGTACCTGAAAACCTGTACCACTATGGCACCGGTTCTTTTACGACCTACCATAATGACGCAAATTCTAATGTAGATTTTGGTGCCTCTTTTTGCTGCCAAGTATTGTAGCGGTTATTGACTGTTAAATTATTGTAGTTGACTGAGGTTCTAATTTATTATCTGTTAATCAATATATTGATAAATTTCTTTGCATTTGCAATAAAAAAAAAAATCTTTAATTTTTTTAATTGTGTAATTAAAAGTATCAGTTCAGGCACCAGATCTATTTAAAGTATCGTTTATGCACTGGTATCGGAAGAAGCTCCAATGATACCCAACCCTAGCACCATATACAAATATGTACACACTGTCCTCGGTCTACCTGTAAACAATCAGGTCCCTAACCCCCACCTACGTCCTTAAGACTTGTATCAGCTGCTCCGTAGTGACCTATATCTGTAGTCACTGCTGGTATCTTTGAATGAAAGTGTCTCCTAAGTGATGATATGAATACTAACGCTAATGAACGTCCCTCTCTGCTTCCCAGATGAGATGGGCAAGCCAGGCAGCGACGCAGGCATGCCTGGGATAGAGGACAGCGAGGTGGGGAAGATGGAAGAGCTGCAGTTTGGTGCGTACCATTTCTCACCACCATATCTGTCTTGGACTGGACCTGTAGTATAGCTTGCTATAGTATATAGTAATGGATATTGGAGCACTGGTTTAAAATAGTACAGTACTAGTATGCTACTTCTGTACAGTACAGTTCTAATTCAATACTACAGCATTAAAGATGATGAGACAAATTGTATTAATCTCAGATGGGAAATGTTGGTGTCCCAACAGCAGAAGTGCAGGCCAATGGTTTCCCACAGCTGTAGATAGGCCCGGCGCAGTACCTCCACGGAATGACTAACAACCTCTACAAAAAAAATACTTTTCACAATATGACGACAATGTGCACGTCCTGCCGGTTGTGATTTCTGTTTTTGTGTGTACGTTAATGTTGTTACAGCACACAATGTCCGCAATGAAGCGTTTTTATGGGCCGACCACACCAGAGTTAATGTCTTGCGATTGGCAACGGCTCCCATTCATTTTGTATCACTTGATTACTGAACGTCAATGTATAGTGAACATGCACAGCTTGTTTTAGAGATTTTATTTAATCTCTTTTACCGTTTTGAGTTTTTGCATCAAATTTATTAGTTGTAGATCGCTCATTAGATCCAACATATAATATAACAATAATTATTATTTTCTCTAACCCATGGCCTGTGTAGGCCTATTATAATGTGCTGTAGGTAAGATCTATAGCCTACGTATATGATCTAAGGGATCTAATAATTTGAGTGTAATTTATAATAAATGCCACATCATCCATCAGATATTGGTGCGTGAAGTGTACAAATATCTGTTTCTAGTCGACTGTGCTATATGAGCCAATTTAGCTTTTCGCCCGCTCCCCCATAATTTCTGACCAATCAGGGCATCTCTTCTCTATTTATTTCGGGACTCCATCTTGCTTGTCAATCACATATAGCTAAGCTCTTCCACACAGCTTGAATGCAACACTTAGGGAGGGAGTGTTTGTTTGGGGTGTTACCTTCAAAACCTTGCTCTCTTCTGCTCTCTCTTTCCGGCTCTCAAATCATGCCTACAGCAGTCTCTATAACCTGTTTGTTTTGGTTATTATAATGCACATGATTTTTATTCTAACCCATGATTTTTGACTGAGAGAATTTGATTCAACTCAGAACATTGATTAGTGTATTAAAATTTTAGGGGACAGCCATAAGCCATCGCTTGCCTTTTTCTCAGAATCACTTCCCCCTCGACTAAACTTTTTTTTTTGTGGTAAACCCTGATGACATCTAAACAATTAAAAAAAGAGCTAGTGCAAGTTAATAACGGAATGGTGTAATACTACAGTTTAGTATAATGCTAGTGTAGCAACTGTACAGTGATACTACTGTACAAGCAATACTACTTCTGTTCTGCACTATATTTGTAGCACCATGAACTTCCTCTTGCATCACTGTATCTGTGATCTGCCTTCATGTCGTCTTCATTTGAACCTCATCCTCTTTTGTCACAGGATTAAAAAAAGCGCCAATCCCTCCGAAGCAGAAGGAGGCACCCAAAGCGGCCCTCGCAGGGGTCGCGGCGGTACCCGCGAAGGGCCTCAGAGAGCTGGCCCTGGACCAGCCCCTTC
>OOFG01111492.1:5233-15856 GCA_900323295.1 Molva molva
GTGTGTGATGGAGGGATGGTATTTCACGACCGGTAGGATAATGTTATTGGTCCCTCCCCTTCCAGCAGATCTCTTGGAATCTGCTGGCTTCTTGGTCCGATTCTGGACCCAGAAGAACAACATGGAGAGGATACAAGGAGAGGACAGAACAAGAAAAAGAGGACAGTCATATTGATCCCCTCCTAGTCCAACCATTTTGTTTTCAGCTAACTGAAATTACATGCTTAATAATGTAATTATTAAATAGTCTCTTTAAAATTAAAGTATGATTATTACCGTAGTATTATTAGGCTATTATTATTATATTAGGCCTTTTGCTACTTCTCCATCTTTCGGTCGAGTCTGGTACTACGACCTCAAGCAATATAATATTAATAACATTAAAGAGCCAGTGAACTCAAAACCGTTTTTAGGTATTCAGTGTATCTGTGGATACCTATTGTTACTTGTTTTTGTTTTAAACGTGGTAATTTGTCTTATATTATCGTCAACATAGTAATCTATGCCATTTTATCAGTTACTGAAATAAGTCCCCAATTTAGAGAAAAATGGGGTAAAATCCTATGTTTTTGCCATTCTCCCCAAAACACTGTGAACGTTCCACAACGTTCCGCCACCTGCGAAAGCAGGAGGCGTTCTTTCGTGACGTTTGTGTGGATTGTGTGGAGCTCTGTCTGGGCAGCGGTTGACTGCGGCCTCCGAGAGAAAGTTGAGCTTTTCGGACACTTATAGTATAACGCCACGGTGTGGGTGGATGGTGAAGCTCCGTCTGAGCAACGATGTATTTAATGTCCGCGTCCGAGTGAGGGTTAAGATTCCCGGACACCTATAGTATAGCGCTACGGTGTGTGGCGCATTTCATATACAACATGGCTCATTATAACGCTCATACACAACGACGGCACTAAAAAAGTATTAAAAGGTTGGCGTGGGTCGTAACCATGGGAATAACACGCCCCCCTCTTTCCTAGACTTCCCAACCCAAACAGCATTTTGTAAAATCTCATAGTTTTCGATTAACAGCTGAAACAGTGGGTTCACTAGCTCTTCAAAACTGTCTTACGGAAGTAAAATCCCTCCTGTCTTCACTAAGAACTAGAATACATCGCTTGATGTTGATGATGATGCTTGATATCGAATCTGCGGGTAAAGATTTACAAAAGTAGGAACAATTATAAAAACTCAATGTATGGATCAATCTAAACTCATATTATTATATTATCTCATAGTAGTAAAGTTAGACCTTATCTTACCTGTTTAGTTGGCTCCATGTGGAGGGTTTGGTTGAACACAGAAGTGGTAACGAGACTCAACTAATCCCAGTGACTCGCCACCTTGTGACTAGTAGATTTACTGACGCCCGGCTACATTCGTTTCTGTGGACTATTGATTATGCTATCAGCAGAGGACAGCAGAGGTGTAACGTCAACAGTTATAGAGTTGAGATGTAAATATACTATTATTGATTCCTGTTAACTTAATCACATTTGTTCTCGATCCGATCGTGTTTACAGAATTCTGAGTTATTGGAAGGTTATTTTTCTGCTTAATAGACGTAATCGGTTTTATATTATACTTACTGAAGTATAAAGCATACATATACTATAATAATCAATTAGGTTAAGATACTCAATATGTACATAAACGCATAAGTCAGGATGGCCGAGCGGTCTAAGGCGCTGCGTTCAGGTCGCAGTCTCCCCTGGAGGCGTGGGTTCGAATCCCACTTCTGACATTACATTTTGAGTTTGATTAAAAAAAACAACTGAAGACCTCCACTAAAACCACCACGGCCATTGATTAACATGAAATACACAATGCCAAAGCCTTCACTACGGGTGTAATATATTTTTGGCCACACAAAACTCCTTCCCGCAGCCGATGCAAAGAAGGTGACCAGCCGACAGGTCGTCATATTTAAGAGGTTTTGACACCAAATGGGCCTTAAATGTTCTATAATGTTAAGGAAATCCGGTACTTAGATTGATTTGAAAACACTATAGGCCTGTTTCTTAACTCTTAATTATACTAATGTAAACACTTTGAGCTGCACTCATGTATGAACGGTGAAATAAAGATAAATAAAGATAGTGTTATTATTATGATGATTGAAACAATTTAGTAGGTAGTAAGGCCTTTTCATTGTAATAAAGTTGTTGTCTATATGTTGCACTACTCACAGTATACAGTAACAGTACAGTGTTTATGCTAATCACATAGCACAAGAGTGAGGCTTTCAAATGGAATATCCTTCTGTGACTCATTTTCAGGCTGACCAAGCACACTCCCACCTAAACTCCCTGAGCTTCCCTCACTGGTCCCATCAACACAGGAGGTCTTCGTAGAGTAGGGTTGAATCGGTGTAAAACAATATGCATGTCTGGAAGGCAATGCTCAGCCTCATATCCCCTTATTGATTGACTGCACTTCACATATGGTGACTATGAACTGGGCATAACCCTAACACACTAACCCGGTGATGTGTCCCCCTTTTATTCTGAGACACTGGAGATTTTCACAGAGCGATCCTAAGGCACCCTCTGGTTGATAGGTCTAATGGCCAAGTCCCTATCTCTTTCCTACGAATTCCGATTCATTTATATCAAGGACTTTTATTTCCAATGTGCTTCAATGTGGCATTTGATGCTGCTTTGTTACTCCCTTCCTAAAGGGCTACAGCTCCCAAATTGATATACATATACTTTTCCTCGAGGCCCTCTTTCATATAAAAGAGAGCCCAAATCTGCAGCTCACTCCCAAGTGTCCCTGACCCCTAGGTCAGAATTCAAGAGACAGCCAAGACATGAGCTGAATAGCATGGCAGAACGCCATTTCTTTATTCTTCATTCCACTCAAGTACATTTAAATGAAAATGCACATTTAATTGTCAAATAAAAAGCTACACGAAAGTCCTCTCACACATCAGGAGTCATTGCCTCGGCAGCCCTTGGGGAGGCGTTGTTGAGTCTGGCGCTGGGGTTTGACTATGAGTATGAATAAGTGAATGATTGGAACTTGAGGCTACAGGTTTGAATGCATTCCGTTGGACATGTTATATAAATAAGATAAATAAATGAATTGTGTCCAATAGAATATGCCTCGATGAAATCAATGAGCTTGGTGTTTCGCTTCCACGCTATAGGATATTGGCTGTGTCACTACTAAATCTGTCCGGCCTCCGGACCCCATTTAGCCTCGCCGGCTAGATGGTTGAACATTTACATTTTTTATTGTATTGATATTATATTCAAGTCATACAATCATCTTCAAACAAAACAAAGGTATTCAATTTGACATAAAAATTGAACAAAACAAAGCTATATACACAGGGGTACCATGTAACAGCAACAAAGACATTAAAGAAAAATATTTAAGGCTTTACATATTTCTACTGCTTTAATTGCTTCACTATTCTTTAGTACAAGTAATGGTTCAAAACAGTGTCTGATATCTATTTGGAATTGATTTATTTTTAGTCCATTTGCATTTATGAGTGTAGGATATTTCAAAATAATCAGCTTTTTACAATCAATATCATTTTCATCGCATACAAATATTAGATTTTTTTTCTAAATTAATTGTTGAACCAATCCATGTCTTAAAGAAATATTCTATATCTAACTAAAATAATTGTATATATAAGCATTCATAGAATAAATGACAGTCTCGGCTTATTGCAAACGCACACTTTCCATCAATTTCTTCTCTGAATCTTGAAATACATAATGGTACTGGAGACGCGATGACGTCGACACACGCGCGTAGGAAGTACATGACACGTTGAGTAAGCGCTTTTTCGCACACTCTCTAAATGGCTCTTGTCAAATTGAATGCTATGCCGTCCAATTAATGCCCTTTTGTTCAGACCGCTGTGCAGTCCAATCATTGTCCTCCATTCAGAAGGTTATACCGTCCAATCAGAGCCCTCCAAATCGTCATTGCCGTCCAATCAGGGCACCCTATGTCGGTTGTGTCACCCAATCAGCGGCCTCCAGGTGCGGAGAGGAAGAGAAGATGGCAGCGCGGAACGGAAAGAACGGCCTCCTGGAGAAAGTGAGCTTGAATGAGGTTAAAATGACAATGTGATTAAACAGGGTTTTAATTCACATCTTCTACTTTCACACGCAGCAGCATGTTCTAGTCGAGTGGTTAATTGCACGAGAAGTAGTTCTTATTTAAACTGTGTAACATCGGCTTGGTTGGGCTAAGCTACTGATAGCCTCCTGGTGCAGGACTGGTGTTAACTTATATATTATATATGATCATAGTACAATCTATTATAATGCATCATGATATATTATAATAAAAGATAAAGCGCTTGCTAAGCTACGGTTCATATCGTACTAAACTATATTAGATATCTTATAGCAGGTCAACTTGTCTCTTGTTTTGCGTGTGATACACACAAGACTATATGTAATAATATTTAGCGAACTATCATTTACTAATAGATTTCCAACCATATAATTCGATGGCACTTTGATAACTTAAAATATATTAAGATATTGTTACATTACAAAATATGAGGAGACATCGACAATGAAGCTTTACAGCAGACGGTACCAGCTGTTGGTCAGTAGACAGAAAAGTTGACTTATAAGTGAGTTGAGAACAATTAACATAGTTAATAAAGTTATAGTGCTTCTGCAAAATGTCGTTTAAAGAAACAACGGAAGAGAGTGCAGAGTAGCTAGGAATCACAGATGCAAGGTTAGTATTCACTTATGAATAGGTAGGATAAATAAAGGATGTCATGAACACTAATCTCATGTAGTGTGATCTAATTATCTCTCCAGTGGAGGATCGAGGAGAAGCCGGTGAAGATCGACAAGTGGGACGGAGCCGCTGTGAAGAACTCCCTGGATGACGCCGCCAAGAAGGTTAGTTTTAGCATTATTACTAGGATTAATACAGATAGTAATATTATCACTTTGATTAGTACATGTATTGGTATTATTACTCGGATTATTACGGATAGTAGTATTATTACTATGATTTCATACATTTATTAGTATTATTACTCTGACTTATACGGATAGTAGTATTATTACTTTGATTAATACTTGTATTGGTATTAATAATAGGATTAATACAGATGTTTCTATTATTACTACAAAGAATACATGTTTTAGTATTATTTCTAGGATTAATACAGATAGTCGTAATAATACATGTATCGGTATTAATACTACGATTCATACAGATAGTGGTATTATTATTTCAATGAATACATGTATTAATATTAGTACTATGATTAATACATGTGTTTATATTATTACTAGGATTCATACAGATAGTAGTATTATCACTATGATTAATACATGTATTGGTATTAGTACTAGAAATAATACAGATAGTAGCATTATGATTAATACATGTATTAGCATTATTACTATGATTAATACATTTATCCGTATTATTACACGGTTATTTAGACTGTAGATTACAACTATAGGTTTTTACGAATTATGATTTGAAGAAATGTTGTCTTTTCTGATGTGTCTACCCGATGTGTCTACCTACCTACCTGCCTGTCTGCCTGTCTGTCTACATGTCTGCCTATCTACATGTCTGAATCTGCCTACCTGTCTATTCGTCTGTCTGTCTACATGTTTGTTTACCTGTCTGTCAGTTCATCCTCATCGTCTACCTGTTGCTCTATCTCTCTTCCTGTCGGTGTATTTATCACCCATCTGTTTTTCTGTGCTGATCATCTGTCTGTCCTGATCTTCCCCCTGGTCTGTCTGTCCTCCAGGTGTTGCTGGAGAAGTTTGGTTATGTGGAGAACTTCAGTCTTGTGGACGGCCGACTGCTGATCTGCACGGTGTCCTGTCTGTTTGCCATGGTGGCGCTGGTCTGGGACTTCCTGCACCCCTTCCCGCAGTCCAAACCGGTCCTGGCCTGCTGTGTCATCTCATATCCTTCACGAGAGACATGGCCTCATCTAACTTCTATCTAGAGACATGGCCTCATCTAGCTTTTATCAAGAGACATTGACTCATCTAGCTTCTATCTAAAGACATTGACTCATCTAGCTTTATCTAGAGACATGGACTCATCTAGCTTTATCTAGAGACATGGACTCATCCAGCTTCTATCTAGAGACATGGACTCATCTAGCTTCTATCTAGAGACATGGACATATCTAGCTTCCTCTAGAGAGACATTGTTGATGAGCTGGTGGAGGAATAGAGTCATGTCCATGTGTTGATGAGCTGGTGGAGGAATAGAGTCATGTGCATGTGTTGATGAGCTGGTGGAGGAATAGAGTCATGTCATGTGTTGATGAGCTGGTGGAGGAATAGAGTCATGTGCATGTGTTGATGAGCTGGTGGAGGAATAGAGTCATGTCATGTGTTGATGAGCTGGTGGAGGAATAGAGTCATGTGCATGTGTTGATGAGCTGGTGGAGGAATAGAGTCATGTCATGTGTTGATGAGCTGGTGGAGGAATAGAGTCATGGCCATGGTGGAGGTTGGTCCTTGACTCCAGAGAACATATTTTGTGATGATGGGCGTTCTTACTCTGTACACGTCCTACCGGGAGAAGAACATCTTTCTGCTGGCGCTGGACAGAGACCCGGCCGGCATGGACCCCGACCACGTCTGGACCCTCTCCTCCTCCCTCAAACGGTACCCAGACCACTAGTTAACGACAGTCCAACTTGGTCACTTGTAACTAGTTCACCACAATACAACTAGTTAACTAGTTCATCACAATACACTGCATTCACTAGTTCACCACAATACAAGTAGTCAACTAGTCCACCACAATACAACTAATAACTTTATTGTACCAGATCAAACTAGATGTTTAGATCAGGATGATGGGGGCTTACCTGTAGACTAATTTACCGGTATATTTAGGAAATTGCAGAAGATTAAACTTCCTGTACATATTCAAATAGAAAATACAAAGATTGTATTTTTAGATAGTCACTCTCTGTGTGTGTGTGCGTGTGCAGGTTTGATGATCAGTACTCTCTGCGCGTCTCCTTCACGGACGGCGGCAGTGGGCGGGGCCGGGAGGTGGAGGTCACTCGCTCGGTGGCAGAGTTCTTTGACCAGAATGGGACTCTAGTGATGGACGTGTTCGAGAAGACCGTCTCCAAGCTGCACGACTCACTGCTCTCTGACAAGAAGAGCAAGTGAACCAGGACCAATCACAGCGGCCGCCCCGATCACATGATCTCATGATCATGTGACCATGCAGGTGGCTGCTGGCTTCATGTACACCACGATGTGGCCAGTCAGCACGTGTGTGTGTGTGTGTGTGTGTGTAAGAGTGTGTATGTAAGTGTGTAAGTATGTGTGTGTTTAAGTGCGTGTCTGCCTATTTTCTGTATTTCCGAGGCATCTCTTAATCATTTCTGTTACAGCTTGATGTTGCTTTAGGTTCCGCATTAAAGTTTTCTATTCCTCCATTAACAGAATCGTTGCGTTCACAATCTACCAACATAAATATCACCTGACCACCAAGCTAACGGAGGCTGACCCCTGTTAGCACACGTAGCTTTACTTGACAACGTGTAACATCTGCTTAACATTATTTACCGTAGCCACATATGTACCATCGTGGGGTTCTCATGGTGATAGAGGTCGGGTTGTCACGGTTGCGGAGGTCCGGTAGTCATGGTGACGGCGGCGGAGGTCAGGTTGTCATGGTGATGGTGATTGTTCTATGACCCAAATTAGAATAAATTAAAAAAACATGCATTTCTAGACATGACTCTGTTTCTTACTTCAATACTACATAAATACTGATAATACTATATTAATGCTGATGATACTAAATTAATGCTGATGCTACCTATAATACTTGAATACTGATAATACTATATTAATACTGACTACTACTACCAATACCATAACTAATGATGTACGTAAATACTGATACTACTTTGGAATTGACTTACACCTATATGATGTCAGTACAGATACTTTGAATACTATATGAATTGTGGGACTAAATACGAATGCTATTTGATACTGATGCCCTTTGCTGACTGCTGGTGGAGAAAACTCCCCAGACACCAACTCCTCTAAGACACTAGGGGGCGCAGCGCAGCCTTTTCTATTTCCATGTGTTTGGTCTTTTACAGTGTTTGTGCGTTTTCCCACCACAACCCTGGTCCTACACTGTCCTACCACAACCCTATATATATATATATATGTGTGTGTGTGTGTGTTTAGTACTTTGTACTGCCATGGGCTAGTTGATGGAATGCCAAAACTCAGGTCTGGTGAGGGAGTCATACTTAAAATTCCTAACATTCACACCTGAGGAACACCAGAGGTGTCCTAGGTGAATATCCAGTAGAATAAATTAATAATGATATAAATAATAACAATTATAGAACCCCTAGCTGTACTTATGCTGGAGACCAAGTCGTACTGTAGTACTACTACATAAGTGTTACTAAGTATTACTATACTTATGAAGTAGTACTTACCTTAGTAATATCTACTACTTAGGCAGTAGTAGTTAGAATTTGGGCCGCTGCCAAGGAATTCTGGAAGACACCAGTAGAACTATGTTGTGATGCAAAGTTGATTATTATTAAGTGATTATTATATATGATTAATTTTGAGATACGAATTTAAAGATTTCAGCACACATGTAGAGTCCTGTCGTCCGTGTAGTATGTGTCAGTATGTACTATTGTACTATGTGAGTACTCTGGTACTATGTGAGTACTGTGGTACTATGCCAGTACTGTGGTACTATGTGACTATTGTGGTGTGTGTGCTGTGGTGCTATGTCAGCCTAGACCACCAGACTACACCGTACAATTCTTATATTTTACACCTCCTACCCATACAGTAACAGTATGCTGTAATAATTTAATAATTTTACCATATTTGGGCCACACATAAAAATAATACTACTTACAAAGCAAACTTTATCGAAACATATTGGTGCGCGTAAGTGAGATGCAAGATAAGCATGATGAATATAAAGTGGAAGATAGAGGGGTTGGTGCATCTGGACTGCTAGAAAGGGCTAAGCGCAGGCAGCTGGCGGACAGCTAAGCCCTGCTGTGTGTATGTAGAACAGGACCCTCCTGTTCACACACTGGCGGTGATGGCGGACTTCGACAGCTACGACGACCGGGCTTTCGGCGGAAGCCGGGCCGGCCGAGGGTAAGAACAATCCCCGGGGTGGGGTGCTACACAACTGTATGTCCCGCAGTAGGGGTAAGCCAAAGCCGCAATGTCGCGTTGATTCGCTGGCGGATTGGATTTGTTTCGGGGGAGAGAGTGTGTGTGAAGGCCAGGCCTCCTCCTGACTGGCGTCTCTTGTCAACGCCGTTCAGGGGGCGCTGAAGGTCGGCTTGAGGGATCAGGAAACACCGCGGCTCTAAGCTAGTTAGCAGCGATAGCTAGGTAGGCGATAACTGGAGGGGTTGTCGGGGCTTGGCCGGCCTGCGATCATTTTAGATTTAGTAGAAGCATGCCGGGCCACTCGTTTACTATTCAGGCAGTAATACAGAAGGCGTCTACGAATAGACCAGCCGGGGGAAAGGGAGGTATAACCACTCTATTTGAGAGAGGCTGGGGCTGTTCAGCCCACATGGTGCACATTGTTAGCGACGACCCGACAGGCGTGCAGCCTGCACCTCAGTCTTTTAGCCACAACAGGCAGTCCGCAATACATCCATAACCTGTTAAAATTAATGTTGGAGGGGTTGAGGTGCTGGTCTAGCCTGAGATCAGGGCCCGTCGAGCCGACACCAGCGGCGCGGTCGCCGGTGCGGTGGGGGGCTGCATGGATCCCTAGAGAACCACCACAGGTACTGTTGTCAGCATGTAGATGTACAACCTCCAATCTCTCCGGTTCATCTGAAGGCAGATGGAGGCGGTGTAAGTGGACCAGCGGGGACCATGTTTAGAGCCAGGCCAGTGTTGTCCCATGTGGGCCTGGGGGGTGAGGGGGGTTATCCCGCTTGTTTTCAGTTTTCAGTTTTAAATTTTTTTGAAAACCCAGCGAGTACACGCAATGGTTGAATTAGATGTTAATGGCAATTCATGGCGAGTTTAATGGCACTCCATAGAGGAAAATAGCAGCAAAGTCCCCCGGTCCACGTGTGGACAACGGGGCTCTGCTGGCAGAGTGTCTGACTGCATGCTGCAGTGCGTGTTATAATCTGGTTATATGCGTCTACCAGGCTCTCGTTGGTGACTGTCTATTAGTAGGCACTGCGCTATTCGACACTACACGATTGTAAACAAAGTCCGCAGACGCGTATTTTATAAAGTCACCTGTGCGCAGAGTGCAGACCACCACATAGGATTGGTTCCACGCATGCGCTGTCGGCAGCAAGACGCAGGACAACAAACATCCCTTAATACCAAAAGATAAAAGACCAAGACTATTATTACATTCACTTAGACCTATCCCTAGGTTGTTAGACTTGCCTACCAGACACTTTGATAATTGTATCAGATCAAACTAGTTATTTAGAGTTAAAAGGAGATGTGCATGTGATTTTGCACAGTTTCTGAATTCTATATGATCAGTATTAGATCACATTTGTTTCAACAGTACACACACACACACACACACACACACACACACACACACACACTCAAAAGCACACACACACACACACCTTAAAAGGGC
>OOFG01111495.1:0-11916 GCA_900323295.1 Molva molva
CACACACGCAGACACACACGCACACACACACACACACACACACGCACGCACACACACACACACACACACACACACACACACACACGCACACACACACATGCACAAGTACACACACGCACACACACATACACGCACACACACATACACGCACACACACATACACGCACACACACATACATACATACACAAATAAATGCACACACACGCACGCACACGCACACACACATACACGCACACACACACACACGCACACACACACACTCACACGCACACGCACACACACACACACACACGCACACACACACCGCTATGGCTGGGCTCCCAAACTAAACTAATTCAGATGTCTGCACTCCTGGCTGGATCTCCAACATGCACCCACTATGTATTGTTTAAGGTTAAACCTGCACTATCTACTTTTTACTAGCTTTGTACTCCAATAAAATGATCTAAACTAGAACGTTCCTCAAGAATAAAGCTGATCCCCGAGTCGATCCATCCAGGGAAATGTTGTTCTTTACAACTCTATGTAAAGAACAACTTTATTCTGGTCCACAATGTGCTCATGCAGAGCAGAAAACCACCACAGTGCTCTAGAACTTGGCAATATCTCTCTCCATTGGCAAGTACACTTTGAAATTCTATAATAAATGTCATCCTTTATTACATGATACTCTTACTTTGAAAGCAGATGCATTCCAAATTGGGGGCGGAGGGTTGAGCAACCACCTCGAAGACTTACTAAAGTAAATCTAAATATGGTCGTAAAACACATTCAGTAAGATCTCATTTAGATCAGCAGTAGCTCACTAAGGACACCCCCCCCCTGCCCTTTTCCGTGGAAGCGAGAACCTAAATCTTTTCAGTTAGTCTCAGTCAGGCTTTACATTGTTTTTATTCAAGCATTCCAGGAGTCGTGCCATGGTCACCCACTACATACCACTGCTGCTAATGTAAAGACTCTGTACACACACCACTACACACAGCACCATATGTAGGACAAACACACAAACATCTACACTTTAAGCACTTTAGATACAGGCCACTGAGACCTCTGTCGAGAGAGTTCATTGTGTCCCCTTCACACACACCACCTGAAGGGAGCTTGTTGAAGATTACAGTAACAGAGGCAGATCAATTAATTTGCAGTGTTTGTGTGAAATCATGAGTTATATTACCTACATATGCTGGCGTTATATTACCTACATATGCTGGTGTGATATTTTATTGCTGCATTCGTCATTTTTGTTTGGTTTCAGGGTTTTTCTTTTGGTTTTGCATGTCGAGCACAATCTTTTTAGCAGAAAATCTTCCAGCATCGAGGGCCGATGAGCTAAGCTTGTGTAACACGTTCTCTAGTATCCAGACTAGGTACGCTCAGGAGGAATTAGAGGCTTAAACAGATAAGTCACAATTTGTCGGTAGATTTGTTCAGTCAGAAAATTAAATTAAATAAAGATAGAGAATGAGAAAAATAATTGTGTAAACCGACTACCCGGAAGTGTGTGTGTGTGTCTTTAGTGTCCTATATGGTATCCCCTTGTCCAGCCAAAGATGAAGACGAAGACGAACATGAAGAAACACTAGGTTAAGTGTGACCAGAGTAAGACCTGTTTGCGGGAACACTGGACCATCACCATCAGTTGGAGAATAAAACTTTTAAAAAAACATATGCACAAAGCACTATACTTTGTCACTATTTTGATACGGTCAACAATACTTTCATTTAAAATATCTTCTCACTGACAGTACGCAAATGACACTACAACTCAACTGTAGATTCAACACACTTCATCAACATGCCAAAGTCTAAAGCCCAAATCAATTTACATATATATATATTATACATACAAAGACTGGTAGGCCTGGTCAATACATCTAGATTGGTTTTAATATCTTTGGTAATGAAATAAACATAAATTCATGCAAATACATGCTAGACCATGCTAACGTTAATATGGAACATTATGGCTAATCATTAGTCTCTTTAAAGGGTTAAACCGTTTTTTGGTTTGAACGTGGTTATATGTCTTATATGATTGTCATAGTAATCTATGGCATTTTGTCACTGTTACTCAAATAAGACTGTAATTTAGAGTAAATAGGAGTCAAATCTGTTGTTTTTGCCAGTGTCAGCTAACAAGTTTGTAAACATTCCACTCTGAATGCTGGCGGCCCTCTTTTGGTGACGTCGAAGTGCCTTTTAGTATACTCTCCACGCCAGGACGAAGGGACACCTGCGGTAAGGTGTGTGTGGATGGGTCGAGCTCCGTCTGGGCAGCGGTTCATTTTGATGTCCGGATCGAAGGGGTTCAGCTTCTCAGACACTTATAGTGTAACGCCACGGTGTGTGTCGCATTTCATTCAACAATCACTCATTATAACGCTCATAAACAACGTGGTGCTAAAAAGTTACCATGGTTCTTAACCATGGGGATAACTCACCCCCCCTCCTTCATAGAAATCTCAGCCCATTTTCTTAATCTCGTAGTGTTCGACTTCAAGCTTCCATAATGATTATCATAAGAATGTTCTCATTAAAAGAGGGAACAAACAAACAATTCATATTCAAACGTTAATTCGGTTCCAACAGCTTGTTTTGTTACGTGTGTAAATATTTTAAGAAACTTTATAATTAAATAATATAAAATGAGTTTTATTGCATACAAAAAAGGCATGTTGTATGTATCCATTTACTGTATTCATATTTTACAATGTTTGGAAATAGGCTAGCCTATTATTTAGCTCTTGATTAAATAAAATAAATAAATAATTGGTATCGGATGATTAGCCAGTATCGTCCTATTTGAAGATGTGTGTACTTGAATCAATCATGAAAAAGTGTCAACAGTGCAACCCTATTACAACCATAAGAGACTGGACACTTGACTTGGACTAGTGACCAAAGACTTGAGGCTTGACTTGGACTCTAGCTCAAAGACTTGAGGCTTGACTTGGACTCTAGCTCAAAGACTTGAGGCTTGACTTGGACTCTAGCTCAAAGACTTGAGGCTTGACTTGGACTTGCAAAACATGACTTGTGAGCATCTCTGGTCTGTACTGCGGTCGGCAAAGAGGCACGGTCATTGTCAGAAGTGAAAAAAGCAGTACATTTAAACAAAAGAAGTGTCAGGACTGAAACTAATGCATTTTCACCAGGAAGTCTCAAAACTTGGAGCTATGGGGAGGCTACAGTGAAAGCATGAGGACTACTAATCTGTGATCTGTCAAGGTTGGGTATGTTATTTATCTGAAAATGTTGTAAATAATTGTGGTAAATGGAGGGCCCATCCGAGCTCAGCATGTCTTGCTAGTGGGCGCATGAGGGAACTAAATACAAGGAAGGCGTGGAGTCACAGCGTTCATATCAGACAGTTCATGGTTTCATCCCCTTTTATTGGATATATTAATACCTGCTTCGATGTAAAGGTTTTTGAGTTGTAAAGTTTAGAAGAGTTTAGAGGTCAGATAAATATTGCCTTCTCTGTAAAAAACATAAGTAAATACTTTTCTATTAAAATAGAAAAATGTGGAATTTGAGGTAAATACATATATTTACAAATAAGTGAGAAGTGTGACTATATTTACAGGTATGTATTCTGCTTGTATGTATAGTATGTCTAAGTTCAGAGATCATCACATATTTAAAGGCTTCTGTTCTGTCTGTATGTAAAGCATGTCTAAATTAAGAGATCAGCACATATTTAAAGGTATCTGTTCTGTTTGTATGTACAGAATGTGTTTGCACATTCCTTTACTTCACCCAGAGTCATGTTTTGAATTGACTTAAGTTCGTAATATCTGGGAACTATCTGTCTCTGATGTCTTTGTTTGGTTGGCAGGTAGCCCAAAAGTGCAGCTCGGTTTCCACCTCATTGTGTGTGCAGTGGGGGCACAGTGTGTTCTCTATTGGGAGCCAGATCTGCCTGTGGCGGTCTCTCTCGATGGCGGGACTGTGGTCACTGAGTCTGTACATAGTCAAGGATTTCCTTAGTGGAACATTATTACACTTGTCTCCCCACAGGTCTATTGTTAGGTGACTAAAAACAAAAAGTAAAAGTGAGCAATAGAGTTAACTGTTCCTAGTGTTGGGAAGTGCAGATTTTCCTTCTCTTGCGTAACACCATTTTTTGGGGTGTAGAAGTGCAGCTGTGTCATGGAATATTAACAACATCACGCTAAACAAACAGTCATCGCTTAAAGCAAAACGCAGGTACAGTGCCACCTCTGGTGAAACAAATGTTACTGCAATTGCTGTTCGAATCTGCTGAAGTTGGTAAAAGGGACGTCACTTTTCATGCAAAACTACAGATTTTACTTTTAACCGCTTTCATAGTACATGTATAAATAATGTTGAGCACACAGACCTGTGCTTAATTAAATGGAAATAATGGATCGGTGAAGTATTGTCTTCTGTCAAGCGTATGAGACCAGTCTAGTGGGCCTATTGTCTGCTGGCATGTGGCTATCAACACAAGGACTCCCTGTGTTGTATATTGTGTCAGGGCTCCTTCACAGTATGCATGCCAGCTGTTCACACACAAAACAGATGAGTCAAAGCAGCAGATTCTGGTGTGCTATAGGTGACAATATAAACCAATGGACTGACAATGTATTTTTGATAGCAAACACTGCTTTTATGAACACAAAATATGTTCAGTTGTGTAAATGTTGTTTTTGAAATGACTTGTTTTGTACCTTCTCTTGTATGTTCCTCCAAGTCGCTCTTATAGGTGCGTCAATATGTGACCTTCTAACAATTTGAGAGGAATATGATTCTTTAGTCAACCAAGTTGGTACTACCCATAGTTTTATGAAATTGACCATGAAATGGCATTCAGTGCTATTTCTTGTGCTTGAGTGAATAATATGATCCATTTTATTGCATGTTTGCATGCAATTAATCACAAAAAAGGTGACAATTCATAAAAAAATATAGGAACCAATAAATATTCAGCCTTGGGACTTTGCTAGAGAACCAATGATCCGTGTCTTCTCTCTCTCCTACTGCTGTTTTCTGTGTCTGTGCACCAAATGTTGAAATGATATGAGAAGCAGGCTGCCGGCCAATGGGGTTGTGGTAAAACCTCGCCCTTGATCTGCCCAATTTGTGTTTGAGGCCAGTTGTTTGCTGGTTGTATCTGGGCGTTGCTGTGGATGGCTGGAGCCAGCAGTGCAGTAGGGGGAAAAGACAGGGTTCAGACCATTTCCTGTTGTTACACAGATCACAAGCTGCACGATACAATAAGGAATAACTTACTAATATTTTATTTACAAGTATGCATTAACAAGTATTAGTGATCATAAAAGCAGGTCGAGATCCATCCAACCGTGGTTCAACCAGTTAAAAACACAAAATCCATCCAAATGTGGTTCAACCAGTTAAAAACACAAGATCCATCCAACCGTGGTTCAACCAGTTAAAAACACAAGATCCATCCAACCGTGGTTCAACCAGTTAAAAACACAAGATCCATCCAACCGTGGTTCAACCAGTTAAAAACACAAGATCCAACCGTGGTTCAACCAGTTAAAAACACAAGATCCACCCAACTGTGGTTCATCAATCTGCTTCGGCATTTCCTATGATATTATTTGTAATTTGTTATATTAGTGATAAAAAATGTTTCAAACTATCACAAATATAATCTATCACTTGTAACCTATGTTCATTAGGTAACTTCATTTTCTAGATATGATTTGGTTATTGGATAATGGAATTTTTATATTGGATTTCTTTGGGTGGAACACTGTCTGCTCTCACTCCTTAGACCCTTGGACAGCGTGTCATATTTAATGCGATTTGTACATTATTTGATTAATTGTATTTTGTTGGAGAATGTGGCGCCTATCAGAATGGAGGCCCATGCATTCTCTCAATATTAGGCACTTTAAGGGTATCACCTCTGCCACACATCAAGCACAATGCAATACCCCGTATCTAAGCTGCTGTAACCTTCTCATCCCTCTTAGGGTTCAATAGTGCAAATAACTCCAGGTGAAGAATTCAAGTACGCCGCCTAGGCACTAGTCATTGTTTTCAGGCCTGGACGCAGTCATCCAGGCTTGTGACTAGCCCTATAGGCCCTATAGGCCCTATAGGCCCTATAGGTCACATGCTAATCAACAACCTAGATGAGGTGATTTGAGGTATGGGATGATTAAGGTGGAGTGTTTCACCCAAAGAAATCCAATGGAACTTCCACTATCCAATTACCAAATTAAATCTAGATAATTATGTTATTTTAAGTTATTAGTATAGTATTATTAGTATACTAGTTTAAGTTATGGATCATATTTTTTTATAAATTTTGACCACTCACAAATTAATTTTTGTAATTACAAAAAAATGATAAGCGGTGGTGATAATAGAGTTGAATGCCAAAGTACAAATCTTACACCAGTGGGCTTTTGTCTTGAAAGTACTTCTACATGTTACCGACCTCTTCCTCGCCGTTGTCTTCATTCACCGAAGTTGGAAGGTGTAATCATTTAATTGTTAAATAGTGGCACTCCGACACACTCCAACATTTGGTGTGTTATTCCTTTTAAATAAAGAGGCTGGCTGAAGTACGACTCCTTCTCATTCCTCTAGTTCCTCTGAGTGATATTGTGTCTCCTCTGCTGTTTGTTTTCCCTAAGACCGCCTGCTGGGACAGCACTCCCAGAACACCTGCTGATGCTGGGCTCACAGTTGGGCTCGGAGCTCAGCTGTTATTAAGGTCAAAGTGCAGAGGATCCACCTTTCACTTATTGCTGACATATCAGGGGATCCTTGTGGAAGTTCTTCTGAGAAGATGAGAAAGACAGAGAGAGGGACAGTGTAATTCCCAGGTGGACAGGGATTCCTCTTCCTCTCTCTCCGTGGCTCAATAAACAATCCACTGATACCTTTGATGAACAAACGGTCTGTTTGCCCAGGTGTGTCAAGCAAAACAAATAAGTGTATTAAATATCAATATAATAATAATAAATAATATGTTCATATTATAAAGCATTTTTCAAATACTCTTAACACTAATATCTAGTCAGTAGAGATCAAATGCATAAAGGATGTTCTGTTTGAAGCATTAAAGGAGTAATACAGCCGAAAACACTTTTACATTGTTATAAAACGTCTATTGGTGATGAACAATGCTTCCCAGGTCCTAGTTTACCACTTTGTGTTTCGCTTTGTTGCGGCCAAACTCAATTTCTATAGACGCTATGTCACACAGAGACATTGCTTCAGTAGTTACAATGGACTTTATTAGGAGATTAAGTCTTCAAATTGCGATAGCAATTTTGCAACCATAAGTATCAGATATTAGTAACAACTAAGGAATTATGATTCAGAATCACTGCATTATATTTTTGCAATGTAAATCAGTGTAATTTTGTTAAAGGACACACATTTTTGGTAAATCCAGAATGCACTTGGCTTTGTGGGCTGGGGGCGTGGCCATGTTCTCCGTACCGGTGATGTCACTCGGATGGAGGCCTTGTGTCTCAGGGTTCTCCGTACCGGTGATGTCACTCGGATGGAGGCCTTGTGTCTCAGGGTTCTCCGTACCGGTGATGTCACTCGGATGGAGGCCTTGTGTCTCAGGGTTCTCCGTACCGGTGATGTCACTCGGATGGAGGCCTTGTGTCTCAGGGTTCTCCGTACCAGTGATGTCACTCGGATGGAGGCCTTGTGTCTCAGGGTTCTCCGTACCAGTGATGTCACTCGGATGGAGGCCTTGTGCCTCAGGGTTCAGTCCAAAATTTCCCCAGGCTCTTCACTGGTTTCTCGCTGATCAAAGGTATCTAAGTGCTGCCACAACACTCTTGCTATTCTTTAGCACGAGGAATCTGGAATTCACTGGATTGAAACTCATGCATGCCAATCAGTTCCTCCAGACCTGCTCCCTGGTACAGATATGATCAGTTCCTCCAGACCTGCTCCCTGGTACAGATATGATCAGTTCCTCCAGACCTGCTCCCTGGTACAGATATGATCAGTTCCTCCAGACCTGCTCCCTGGTACAGATATGATTGTCACATGATGGTCAGGGCATCCACGAAGGTGTCCTGACCATGGGCCGGAGCGGCCCAAAGTTCAGCTGATCTTTTAGTATTTAGACTGTTAATGAGGATGGTCTGATGGCGTCAATGGCAGCGTTCAGGTCGAGTAGACCGAGGATGGAGGGTTTCCCCCGATCAGTGTGCACAAGGATGTTATTTATCAAGTCTGAGAAGGAAGCTTTTGATTTTGCAGCCTTGATGTTTTTATTGAGTTATTTTATGTGTAGAAAATGCGTAATCAGTTTTTAATTTTTCCATCTGCGCTGAGCACTCCTGCATCATTTATCCACAGGGATGATTTGGTGGCTGCTGCTGACCTGGTCAGTAGCAGCCACCAGGTGCAGTGGCATCTATCGCCAGGAACACTGGTTATGGAAATGATTGACATCAATAATGTTAGAGGGTTGAATTGTGCTTTTATATAAATCAGTGATGATAGATGAGAATTTTAGAGCCGATTGGTTATTAAAAATGCGGTAACATACTGTTATCTTCTGAGTTGGAGAAATTGCCTGGATGCAGGAATCTAATATAACATATTTATGATCAAACAATGAGAGGGAGTTTATGGACAGGCCTAGCGTGAATATGGTGAATACGGTTATGAGTCAAACCAGAGACATGCTGCACCAGACTAAATGATTCAGTAATGTTTAGGAAGTCCTTGGCATCATGGTTTGATGGCTCATCAATATGGATATTAAGATCCCCTACAACAATAATTCTATCATGATTAAGGACAGTAGAGTTTGGTAATTCAGAAAACTCTACTAGAAAGCTATTATTTAGTTTGGGGGGCGGTAAATTGAAATATAGCAGATTAAGTTTTGATAGGTTGAACATGAGCATCTCAAGCGCTGAAAGTTAGGTTATTTCTGTTTGGTATAGTTGCCCTATTTACACAGTATGTGGCATTTAAAATGGCAAGAATGTCGCAGCTAAGAGCACATATATTGTTATAATGGAATGGAATCCCATGTCAGTGGAAAAACATTTTTCATGATTTCTGCGTCAGCTTAATGTTGTTAGCTAGCATATGAGAAACAGCCCAGTTTGGGGGAAGACCATTGCCTAAATAGCATGTTGCTGTCCAGAAATGTAGTGAAATTGTCCCAGAAAGGAAGTCCCAGTAATCTACAGTAGCCTTTAGCCAGATATAAAGGTTGAGTTTGTGGCAGAATTTTACGTCACTCCAGCATTGAGAAGGCATAGAGCAGGATATGACACATTGAGTCCTTGAGTCCAGGAGCGTGTTGATGAGGCTTATAAAGTCTGCTTCCACTATTTCCGACTGCTGTGTGATGTAATTGGAGCCAACTTGAAGAATGAGAGTTGAGGCTGAAGCATGTTGTTGTGGAATTGAAGGGAGCTCAGAGCTAATGTCCAGAAGGTGAGAAAGGGAAGCAGAGGGTTTGGGCTTTAGGAGGGCCACGTGTCACACCACAGAGGAGCCGACAAGGTGCATGAAAGGTGGGACAGGGAGAAGTGGGTAGAGGAGGGTGTTTCTCATTCAAAAGCTGTCTGCTAGTACGATGCTTTACTGTGGAACGTCCCTTGGCAGAGGTCCAGGAGTGGGTGGCTGGGCTCTGGTGAGGGCTCTCTCTCCAGCAGTCGAAACCTGTTTTGGGACAGAATGTCATCTGGAGGTTGCAGAGGGGGAGAAGATTGCTGTCCAAAAGTTGCTGTTCCTCTGGGATGCCGTGTAGGGTCGTAATTCTGCCTTATACTGTAGCTCTGAGATCTTAACTAACACAGCCCGAGCAGCCGAGATGGGAGACTGATCGGCTAACTAGTAGGCAAAGGTCATGTAAATGGTGGTCGGTGCAAACGTCCAAGCAGCCGTATTTAGTCAGACAGTCCATTGCTTAGGTAGTTCTTAGCTGCTTTTTATTCAGTCCATAGAGCCACCACAGCCCAATTTGCGAAATACACAATAGCTACACGTAATAAATGATAGCTACAAGTGAAAGATGTGTCAGCGTATGATGCCGTAAAACAGATGAGAAAGAAAGCACTCTCTGTAACCAGAGGAACGGTTACAGGTCCTCTTATTTGCATTCAGGGTGGCACTTGTTACCGATGACTTGTTGTTTGAATAGAAATGAGGTGTCTTTGCTGGGACATTGGAGTCCACCCAGAAGTTGACGTAATCTGTGATCAGAGTTCCCACTCTTTTAAGCTTATCAGCTGTCAGTGGCAGCCCCCCTAATCTCATCTGAATTAGTAGCATGACAATAAACAACCTATTTTTAATCAATGACAACTGTGAACCTTCAGTGAGGCGTAATATAACCCTTGACGTACCACATGAATATCCCAGAATCCCCACACTTTTGACATCAAATCGCCTATTTATCCCAAATATAGCTTGCCCTGACTGGGCCCGGGGGGGTCCCCGGGGCCCACGAACACAGGCCCCTTAGAGCTAGGGGCCCCAATGTGACTGCACGAGGAACTATGGACGTTGAAATATATGGGTCTTGCTCCACTTTAATAGGCTATAACTTAGACTTGAAACCCAGTTTAAGAGTTATTGGTGTCAGCCACCACTTCTGTAATTGCAGTCATTGACCACTTGGCGGTGGTTGCTGGAGGGTCTTGTTTTTCTTTTTATGCTTGGCGGTTTTCGTGTTGCATTACGTTCACATATAGAGGAGTGCAAATAGTGGAAGACAGAATTTTAAATCAGAAGACTTCCTCGTGAGGAATAGTTAAGTTAACCCCCCCATTGGTTGACAAGCAGGCAAAGTGGTCAGTATTATGTTTTCTTTCATTTGTATTAAAGTGATAAGCTAAGTTTGTTCTAACTTCTGTCTCGTGGCACGTTGTTTAGGTTAATGTTAGCCGTGTTAAAAAAGCAGTAAATGAGTGATATTTATTGCCACTCAACACAGCGATATTCCTGTGAGATGAACGAATGTATGAACTAATGTTTTCTTTTGTTTTACGTTTGTCTGGCCTTTTAGTTCTACGGTGTTTTACAGTGTTGGAGCTGTGTTTGAGATGTTGAATACTGCAATAAACATCAATAAAAGGTCTTGCATGTGATCATTGAGCGGCATAACTTTATTTATTCTTCCACGCCAATAAAGTCACCCGAAAATAAACACATTTGAACAGCACTTATGAAGTAAAAGAAAATTTGTTGGAATAATGGAACAATATACCAACGCCAAACTATGCATCCAAAGACGTACCAGGTATTTTTGCGTACCAAGCATTTCATGTTTAAATCAGAGTAATTATCTACAGAAATGCAAATTAGTTCATATTCGTCCTAACTACAGGAGTGGGGACTCTATCTGGACTTTGGCTTGCACTGTGGCAACACAAAATAAATTGCAGATTTCCTTTGAAAGCAGCATTCTCATCATGTATTGTCCCATATGGCGTTTTTCTATTGGCACTTTTTGCCGTACCGAACCGTACCGCGCTGATTTGCATTTCCCCACCAGTTTAAGCGCGCCGCGGCGTACCGTACCGCGCCCGAGATGGACCATCTCCGAGGTCGGGCGTAGTGAGCCCCCCCGCCTCCAAGTGGGCTGCGCTGACGTCAGCCCTGGTTGCTGATCGGAGCGAGAGGTTGTCTCTCAAATTGCAGGAATATAGACCTTTAAATTTAATACAATAAACGGTGTTCTTGTGTATGAGACGCATCGCCATGCACAAAGTATGGCTAGAGTTCTCAAAAGCTTTGTTCTTCATTATTTGGTTGTTCCTATAACTATACAAGCCTAATTAAAAAGGGTAATAAAGGTTTAGTAGAAGTGCAACGCGGTGATGTTAGTTTGATGATATTCTCCTGCAAAACAAAATAGCTTGTTGAAATTGGACAGATTTTGTTCAGATTAGTCTTGGTGTAAAGACTGGACA
>OOFG01111496.1:0-12898 GCA_900323295.1 Molva molva
TGGCCTGTCAGAAATGTAATGCAATGAAATGTCTGATTGTTTTTAGTAATCAACAAAACCAGCAGCTGCAGGCTGTTTGATAGCACCTTAAGATCAACTCAACACAGACGCGCACACGCGCGCACACACAGACGCGCACACGCACACACACACACACACACACACACACACACACACACACACACACACACACACACACACACACACACACCACAGTGCCATAGTGAAATGTCATGGCTGCCACCGGACACGCCCCTTCCCCATCGATTCAACGACTGCTGAATTGGATTGATGCAATTCATGACAAGAAAGGGGAGGGATCAAACAAAATAATGAAAGAAATACTAAATAAATTCCAGAGAGAGAGAGAGAGAAAATCGAAAGTTGACAGATGGAGAGGATTGACAAAATAACTGCTGCAAAACACAGGGGACAAATAGAAGGATAGGCAGAAATCAGGACTAAGCAGTGTAATCAACAGGATAGCGTGAGTGGCCAGCGTGTGATCACAGATCACGTGCACTGTAAGCACGCACGAGAGGGTGTCCCTGTACATGTGTGTGTGTATTTTTGTGTGTGGGTTTCGCGCGAGTGGACACTATTGGTAGAGAAGCGGCTAGGAGATAAATGGATTAACTGAGGGAGAGAGGACAACAGGCGAAGGGGGCGGCTACGACCAGGAGTGATGGAATGGGCCCTGGAAAATGAGATGTACGGTTTCTATGGCAGCAAACGAGACTATCGCTGTGCTGCACAAAGTGATATAAGGGGCTGGGAAATCAGAGATAGCAGGGAATAGATTAAACGCAGTGAGCTTCGGGTGAGGGGTGTGGAGGTTCCATGGTAGCTAATTGAACTGTTGTGCGCAAGTCATATCGCAGCATGCAAACGGGAATAGGGAGCACACATCTGCACCGATGGCTTCCATGCAAGAATGTGTTGCAGCAAATGTGGCCGCATCATATCACAGTATAGTGTACAAGTTATAAATAAATGATTTGTGAAACGACAACACAAACAAACTGGGGAAATGATCAGGGGATTAGTAGTTTAATATCCACGTATAATGTAGAACGATACAGCCACAGAATAAATAGTGAGGTCAAAATGTATGAGATAGTGTTGCTGCTGGATGTTTACAAAGTCAGTGTACAAAGGTTAAATTGCGAGGGGTAATCAAGCAAAATGGGTTATGCTATTTTCACCATTTATAAGCTACTACTCACAACGTTTTTTTTTTAAACTTTTGTGAGTGTCGGCTGTAGGTCAGGATTAATAGAATACAATTTAGGTATGGGTTGTGTTTTATGTTTCAATGTCACTGTGCTTATTCATCATGTACTTCGCCATAAAGGTAGACCAAACCCTGTGGATGTTTTCCTGGAATTGCACTACTTTCGTCTCCACTCCAACATGAATACATTGCATAAGGAAACACTAGTAGTAAGAGTGTTATAAGTGAATAAAAAAAAAAAAAAACATTCCACCACCCTTAGCAATTCCAAATATTTTAGAAAGTACACATTAAATGGACTGCATTAGTATTGCATGTTTTCCCAACCTTTGCAGCCACTTAAAGCAAATTTCAATGAATGCCACATCTGACAGGTGAATATTGAATTATGGAATTTGTTTGTCCGGTCAGGTGCCTTGCTCAAATACAACAAGCACTTGGTAACAGAGGAACCCTACAAACGCCATCGCCTCGAACCCCTGAGCTCATGCTCTATGGCCTCCCAGAATGCATCTTCATGAAGAAAATGATATATTCTATCAATTATTTTTGTATCTACTCATCCATGCTAAATAGAAGTGTTGGACAAACAGACGCATGACCCATTCATGCGTCTGACCCATTCCAAGCAGAGGGTAAAACGTGTGGTTAATGGTCTCTGGGTTAATTGCAGTTGCTGCATTTGTTCCTGATTTTTTTTCTTCTTCACTGAAGTAGCACTCAAACATTAATCATGGACATCTTTCTACTCCGCCTACAATACACAGATCACACAGGTCCACATGTATGTGGATTAATCTAATCTCCTTGGCGTTACGGAACGCCTGTCATTAATCAATTCATTAATTCATAAATGAAGTGAAGACCGGGGGGTTAAAGAGGTTTTTTTTGGCCTCTATACAAGGTCAAATAAATTCGTAAACTGCTAACAACATTGTTATAACAAGGGGCATGATAGCTTAGTACTCCCAGCTGAAAGGATCTGGGTTCGAACCCCAATGTCTGGAGTCTACCTGTAATCATCCTTGAGCAAAATGTCCTAACCCCTACCCTGCTCATTGATGACATACACGTATGTGAATACTTTCACCGGTAGTCACTTTAGATAAAACAGTCTGCTGAATCAATGACTAAATAGTAGTAATGAAATACAGGTGTAGCAAGGTCCCTTGCTACATGCCACCTAGTTGGCTGCCACACTCCAACTAGGTGACTTTTAGTGGGCTCCTCCAAACACAGGACGCAGGGTGGTGATGTTGAAGCCGGTTCATTGTAAAGTTTTGCAGAGGCCTGGGCTCTGTTCCGATATCCATACTTCCATGAGTACACTTAAACATAGTACACTATCCGCACTCACTAAGTGCGCAGATTTTCAGGTGTTAGTGTTGTTCCAAATCGAATACTCTGTGGTGCACTTACCGGAAATTACTATCAGCTGCGCCGCCGTGTCACCCGCCAAACACACGTGAATCCTTTACGCCCACAGTGTTTACGCCTAGCAGCTATAATCCATAATTTGCAAAATGACTCCCTTAATGCAGGCTATGTGGAAAATGTTTTATTTTTCGAACTGAGCGTGGCTCAGCCTGGCTCCGCCTCTTCCGCTACGTAGCTAAGATGGCTGCCGTTTAGTACGAAAAGTGTACACCGTTGCACACTCAGCGTTCTGACTGTATTGAGGGCACCATCCGGGTCCTTTCAGTACACTTCTTTTCGCCCCGATCGTAATTGGAACACCCTACGTACTCAAACTAAGTATAGTAAGTACGGGAAGTATGGATATTGGAACATGGCTCTGGTGTTGTTGCCATCTAGGAGAACTTCCTGATTGTGTGTGGAGATGGCTGGTTTAACCTGTTTGCTCAATGTGCAACAGGTGGGCAGCCTCACCCAGCCCCAGAGTCCAATCAGACTCGGCCAGATGAGGCTGCTTGAACCAGCCATCGTCCACACACACTCCCACAACAGGATAACAGGCTTCATGGTTACGAGCACTTTGAATAGTTTCTAGGATTTGAACGATCTCAAAGACAGTGACCGAGTAGGAAAGAGGAGGATTCCTCACAGGTGCTTTGCGAGTTCAATAATTAGGCTGAAGCGCTTCGGTGACAAGCTGTGTAAGGCATATATATGTATGTAAGGCAGCCTACTCCTGTAAGCAGATTAACTGATCAATGACCACGCATGAACAGAGCTATTCCCCACATGTTGATTCTTCAGTCAAGCAAAAACTACAACACCCACAAAGCAAACAAGGTAAGGGCACCAACAAAGCTCTACATTATAATAATTTTAACCAAATGTCCTAGGTGTTGAGATTCAAAAATAAGCTAAAAATAGATGGATGGATTACGGTAAATGATTGTTATCATTGTTGTTTAACAATAAAATAATACCATATATATAACAACAAATAGTTGACAAGAAATGTTGATGCTGAGGAAGAAGAATTATTATTAATTATTAATTATGAATGCCTGCATGCATGTGTGTGTGTGTGTGTGTATGAAATTAAAAACAAGGAGAGAAAAATAACAAGCATATCAACCACTGTACCTGTTATCCAATTAGCTTCCATTGCTTAAGTCAATCAAGACCTTGACACAAGCACCTCTACACTCACATGTCTACATGTCATGTTGTTACTGTGGAGATTTAATGATGAGGAGATTGGAGGAGAAGGTGCAGTGAGTCAACAGTGAGGGTAAGTGACAGGGGCAGCGCCACAATTAACCACTTCACACAGGAAGGTAGGTAGAGAGAGAGAGAGAGAGAGAGAGAGAGAGAGAGAGAGAGATTAAAGAAGGGAGTAATTCCTTAAGGCATCACCCGCTTTAGTCATTACAGAGACGCATGCATGCAGGAAGAAGCAGTGATATATATTATGTTTAAGTTTAGCTTTATAATTGCTGTAGCAGTCTAGGTGTTATTGTGTTAAAAACAGTCCCCGTCGCTCAATCGCCAACAGGATATGCTAATAAGATACCGCAAACACAGGCTTGAAATGTCAAGAAAATAATAATAATAATAAATACATGTTTTGAAAATCAAAGGTTTGCCTTTAGTGTCTGTATATCATTCATGCTATTTACTGTTCAACCAGTGTAACAATATTTGTACATGACACTCAAAAGGTACTGAATTGTATGTTTATACCAATAAAAAGCGGGTTCGCTGCATGCTTGTTTGCCTTCGCAAGCAGCGCATGTTTACAAATCATTATCTGTGGCAATCTGTTAATTAATAGTGCATTAGGGCTGTCCAATGTTTTAATAGACAATGCACCTACGACTCCTCGTATGGTGTGGAGAATGCAGCCCCTTAATGGTTTGATGTACTTTGTGATGATGAATTGTATTTTAAGAACCAGTGAGACCTCTTTAATTAGCGAGAGGAATTGTGTCTTTACTTTGGATTAAAGTGCCATAGATCACTGGGACTAAAACTCTGATAAGATGGACGGAGTGACGGATAGATTGTGGCAATGAGAAAGAAAGAAGCAGTAATGTAATCAATGTTATGCATCCGGTTGCCAGGTTTGGTTGGGTAAAGGCAGACGTATTCAAGGCAGCCATTGGGTATGCCTTCCTTTCCTTTAAACAAAAAAACCTTCGAGGCGCCCTTCAGCACAGCAATTAACCTTTGGCCTGCTCAGACACCTGGAGCTCCCGTTTTATCTTGTTTTTCTCACTTCCTGTTGCACGGTCATTTCTTCCTGATCCCCACAAGAGACCGTTGGCGGTTTTGAAAGGAGAAAGGATTAGAGATAGAGGTCTGTTGTGGCTCTTAAGAATTTATGCCACACCTGTTGCTATGTAACAACTCTTTGAGTATTCATCATTCTTGGGAGTTTCCAGCAAGAGGGTACAACAAGAAGAAAACACGTCACAATCTTAGTTGATACGATATTTCTCGGAAGATACAAAAACAAAAAAAAAATAAGAACGTGTACCATAGCAATTACAGGAACCTTGTGTTGTACAGCAGGCAAGTATGGCTTACTTCAGGGTCCCAGCCAGGGGCTAGCTCTCGGTGTAGAACAATGAGCATCCCAGCCAATAAGCCTGAAGATCCCATACATATCCACTCACTCAGCTATGGTGTCTTTAAGCCAACAGAAAGCTACCTGTGTGTGGGTGATTGTGTGCGTGCAGGCATGTGTGCGCGAGTGAGGATCGATAAAATGAATGTTTTTATCTCTCTAAAGTAAGGCAAGGCATACGTGTGTATGCGTGACTGTGCGTTAATGTGTGTTAATGTGTGCATGGGCGTGTGTTTGTGCGTGTTCTTAGATTATCAGTTAATTAAATCTTCGCAGGGGTGCAAAGATATGGCTTTTTTTATGTAGATTGGGAGAATCTTCCCTGGATCTCTATGGTCATTAAAACAATTACCCCAGCAGCAGTAGAGAGGGATATGGCTCAAACATTACCGCATGATACATAACTCTTGATCTTCGCTGTCACGGCTACATGAACCCTGTATGATCACACTTGTGTGCAAATTACTTTTCTGTGATCTTGCTCAGAATATCTGCATGATTGATAGAGAGTGAAAACCCTTCCTGCATATTCACAACAGCCACCACCCTCTCTCTGACAACCTAACGCATTCGTCCCTTTAATGCTACACTAAAGACAAGACATGCAACTGGGCTTTAAGCAATGTCATGCATTAAGTGAATTACCATGACACGACAGATTCCAGTGAGGCACAGCTGTGTGCAGAATGTATGAACAAAACATCAATACACGCGATCAGTATGGCTTACTTGATATATATATATCTTTAAGGCATTTATGAATATATATATATATAAATATGGCTGACTTGACGATCTGTCAATAAATGAGAGGGAGAGGAGAGATCGAGAGAGAGAGAGAGAGGAAAAGAGAGAGTGAGCGAGAGAGAGTGACGAGAGAGAGAACTGTTGTCGATCCTGAAAAGATAATTCAGGATCCTGCAACTAATACATTAATTATACGATGAATGAATGAATTACTTGCTAGCTAACTCCTCTTTAAGTAGAATGTAACCATACATGGTGCACATTGCTGAGCAATAGATAAACTGGACCAAACATCACATCAAGACTTCAAATAAGAAAGAAACAAACAAACGTAAAGAAAATGTGTGTGTGTGTGTGTGTGTGTTTGTGTCTGTGCCCTGAAGATCTGTAAGCCAGATCATTGTGATGCTACAGTACCACCCACTCACATCCGCATCACTCGCTCCATATAGCCTTCTGGCATTGACACACAAACAAACACACACACACACACACACACACACACACACACACACACAGGAAGTCAGAAGAATCGTAATATATGAAGACATTCGGTATTGACATTCGCAAGCATATCTTGCTATCTTGATGCATTTGCAAGTAAAACAGGATATTAGCGTGGGTCCAAACCAGCCACGATGGGATTTGATCCTTGACCTGGATTTCATTGGATTCTCTAAAAGTGACAAAACCCAATCCATCTGCACCCAAAGGAGGTGTTCAGGGGGAGTGAAAATGTGTTAATATATTTTCAGTAGTTAGCACATGAAGATAATTGTTGAACTGTGGACGTAGGCAAACTGAGGTTGAGCAGGCGTTAAAGTTGCTTGGTTAACACTTTATTTAAAGAACGGGAGCAGATTACACGACGAAACCAGAAGACGGAAGTCACAAACAAAACAAAACATGACATAAAGATTGTTACAAGCATACAATCCTATGCATAGCTACACACAATACTATTATCTAGCCGCAATTAATCAAGCAATTAAAAAGTTTTATACTGAAATATATACTGGCCAGTTTTTTAAGACTCCAGATTAATTGTTGACATTGTTTTTGTCGAGATATAAATCATGAGTAAGTCATGATTTTTGTTCAACTCATCCCTCCAGCGGTGTAGGCCCGTTCCAAAATCGGGCAGTTGTTAATCAATTCATTGACATCAATTCTATTCCAAACGAGTGTTTAACCGCTCCCATAGCTGTATCTTCGTTTTATCCAACCCAGGTAAGTGAATACGAACAGCCCTGGCTAGGTAGCTTTCTACAATAGCGTCCAAAAACAAACGTTTCAATTCTGTGTTTACTTGGCCCTGCACATGCTCACGGACTTAGAGACTGAGGCGCGCAGGTGGAATTCTGTATGAAGATACGTTCACGCGGTCTGATAATACAGAATTCTGAGTGCAGAGATCTTTTCAATAAGTCGCGAGGGTAAGTGTAGGAGAGGGTGGTTTTTTTAACAGGTAGTGAACGGTGAACACAGAACGCAACATACTATAATGTCTGCCCATACATATGTACACGCAATGCACACCCGTGTCTCTGGGCTACTGCCGCAGCGCTGTCAGCCCGCATATATATGCATATATGCGAGTGGCGATAGCGTAGCGCCTTGTCACAGGATTCCATTTAGTCTTATCATGGAAGACACATATGCCCTCTCCTGACCTTAGGGTGTCTCCGATAAACACCACAGTTCGAAAAAGAAAGAAATAGCAGCCGCATGCGGAGTATAGAGAAGAGACTGTAGCACAATAGATCTATTTTTAGCTCAAAGACAGCAGCAGGATAATGTGTTCTTGATTGGGTGGGCGTAACACCTAAGACACATGCTATGAAACTAAATTGCCTGGTGGGTCCTGTGCCCATGTGAGTTGCCAACCTTAATCCCTATTCGTCTCAAACGCCACATCAACATCTGATTATATGACTGCCCGGGGCCCGGTGCATATCTTATTGCATCTAGTTTTAGATTAGCAACATGCGTCGTGAGTGTTTTGGAGGACAAGCAATAAACAAATACATTGATTTCTTGATACATTCAATCAAATACTAACATTTAATATAAAACCACTTAACAACTGACTCAAGGCCAGACAAGGAGTTTGACTTAAGACCATCCAATCTTTACCAGATTAGTTATTGTCAAAATGTCCACCGGGGACAACACAAGCCCTGTGCGCTAATCCATTATCAGTTACGATAACAGTAAACCAATACATAGATCAGACGCTGATCTTGCTTTCTACAAGGGACATACCTTCTTGCACAGCCTGGAATGGGTTGTTCCCATCCACAAACTCAACTGAGATGGTGATCTTCTCCGTCTCCAGGATCTCGTTGTTCAGGTTGAGATCGGCCACCGCCATGCGGAACACCTCGTCATCCTTACGGGCTGACTCATCAAAGATGGCGCCTGCGAAGACACACACAAAAAAACCAGACTTGTTAACAACATGGTTGGCATTTTGAAATAAGGTTTGTTTTTTCCCTTCTCTCCCCTTGTCGTAAGTAGAGTCTGACAGATAAGTGAAAATGGAAGAGAGTGTTTACAGTCCATGCGGGTCAGGGCGATGTATAAGGGCCTAACATTTGTATTCCAAAAGGTGGAAGAGTGAAGAAAAAAAAGCCATTTGGGCAGGCTGGCAGATGTGTGGTCACTTCGTTGTGGTCGATTACACATGCAATTAGCCTTATGTACTTGCCTCTCTTTTCCACTTCACATTAGCCTCTTTTTAGAGCCTCATTTTATCTCAGTTTATTCCAAAAATCTGGTGAGCAAGTAATTGTCTAAGCTGAGCTAATGGAACATAGCTAACTGCATTTTACTGACCAGAACATATCGTGTGTTTGTGTGTGTGTGTTTGTGTCTTTATGTATGTACATTTCCTAAATAAACAGTAAATTCATGTAAAAATAACTGTCTGTAGTACCACCCAAAGAATTGTTTCTCTTACATATAATAATAAAATAAATATAATATCAAACAAACAATCAGTTTAATAACTGCTCCCAAAAAAATATCTAAACTGGAAGCCATTTGACACCCTTCAGTCTCCTTGGCAAAAGCCCTTGTACATTCACACAATATTTGCTCCATCACTATACTGTCGCCTTCAATTCCCCACTCCATCCTCCTGCCATCCAAGCCCCCCCAGTGATCGAGTTGCGGTGATTTAATTACCACGCAGTATAGATGAGGAGGTGATGCAATCAGCTCACGCTGACAGAGCAGAAGACCACAGCAGAATAAAACACCATAAAAATAAACACACATATTCATTAGCGATTCCATTAGTGCTGAAAATATACACAGTTCAAATAAGGTCGAGGACAACATGGCTAGGAAGGAGCATTACCAAACATTTCTAAGGCGGGCCAATCTATATGCATATATGTACACATCTTGGGAACAGAGGGCACTGGAGTGGCGGAGAAGATGGGGGAAGAGAAGGAGTAAGATGCCGATAACAGAAATGGACGTAAGGGGAACGACACATGATGAAACCAACGGGAAAGAGGAATGGGATAAGGAAAGTTTGAAGCAGCTGGAAATCTCCCTGTCACTATCCTCAGGTGTTCTATTTATGTGTTCGTGATTTTTCTTCCATTCTGTTAGTGCGCTAACTGATTAATGCAGCTTTGGTGAGGCTGACACAGTGTGTAAAATATATCACAAAGGCTCATAAATGAAACATGAAATAAAATACTTTTAGAAGATTTAATGGGTCGTAAAGAATCTACATTTTCTAGCACATCAATATATTCCATACGCATGTTATAAACTTTGAGCTTAAAATGACTATTAAAGACATAAATAAGTAGGTGCTATAGAGACAAAGAGAGAGATCGGGGTGGTGAGCGGACTAGAAACGTCATGGATGCTTGGCACCCGAGATCAGATGATGAAGCAACATTATCGTAACAAATAGGATATAAAAATCCCCTATGCCATTGACGATATTATCAATACACAAAGTAGGGAAACCAGACCAGACTAGACACATACAATGAACCAACTGACCAAAAGTAACCTACAATCCTACAACTACAAACCTACAACTCTGTTTGAATGATAAAATGATAAAAATGAGGGCTCTTCCATCAAGTTCCTCCAGGAAACGTATTCAGAAAACTGACCAGGACCTCTGAAAACTTGAGAATATGAATCTGCTCTTTTTTCCCTCCCCTATGTTTCACACTCTCTCTCTCGTTACATGACTTAGTATTGAAACTATTCTACCGATTGTGATCAGTGATCACGACTACAACCTCGGAATCGATTGTTTAGGACATACAATTATACGGGTTGAGATTAATTAACGATGCTCCACTCTTCTTCTCTCTCAGTCTTTCATGGGGTTCTCTCTTCTCCTTCGTGGGTCTCTTACAGTAATTACCTTCCCTCTCTCTCTCCCTCATCCCCATCCTTCTTCTCCTACCTGTGCAGGGGTCATGCTGTGATTAATCAGTGTTTGAGCTGTGATTAAAAAAGACACTATGGCGCTCTATCCATACTACTGTGGGCTGGCAGGGAACAAAGAGTAGCAAAACAGGGAGGGGAGAGAGAGGTTAAGAGGTAGAGAGAGAGAGAGAGAGAGAGAGAGAGACTGTCTGGTTTCATCTAGATCTTTCCTGCGACCCAGTGGCCTTCCGTTCAGTGACATCCGGCGGTGTGTGAGCGTTGTGTGTAGACACATTCAACCAAATTCAACCACGTTCAAATGTCCTATTGTCCCCATCCATTACCATGTTCCTCGACTTTAACCCCCAACACCAGCACGTACACCAGCACCCCTTCCAGCACCAGCTGCCCCACCACCTCCCCAGCACCCCTAACAGCACCACCACCTCCACCAACAAATGACCCCCACCAACCCAGACCCTTGTCACACAAGTGCAAATGTTTTGTGTGTGTTTGGTTTTTTCCTACCGGAATCCCCCAGTTTATTCTATTCTCTGATCATCTCGCTCTCTGATCATCAGGCTAATTGAATTTTCAGCTGGCCTTTAATTAACTGAGGGGGTGATTTGCATAGAGCAGGGCAATTTGCATAGAGCAAATTGTTCGTCTCTATTCCTTTGTGTGTGTGAGACTGTGAGTGAGTGCCTTGGCACAAACCCAATTTCAGTGGCGGAGACTGAGACACTGGAAGAAGTTTCTGTGTGTGTGTGTTTGTGTCCGGGGGGGTGGGGTAGAGGACAAGAAGACGGTAAGGTGTATCCAAACAAAGGAGGAAAGGATGAGCAGGGGGGGGCGGAACAAATTAGAGACAAACATCTATGCACAGAAACCATCCACCAACCGACTGAACAGCCACGCCCGTACAGAATAGAAATATGTGCAATGGCACAGGCTGCCACTATAAATTTTCATCATTAAGTGGGCTAATTAACCAATCAAAGGCGGACGCGGAGAGAAAAAACCCAGACGCGTGTTAAATTGTCCTACTCATCTCAGGAGTATGCGTTAATTGGTGGCGTGTGTTGTATGCAGATGAGCAGGGCCGGGCATCACTGGGCAAGACCACCCACACACATGCACACTCCAAAACCCATAAACATAAATAACACTATTTTGTGTGTAAATAACCACACATATACATACTCGCACACAAATGTCTATGGTATTTTGTTTTCAATGTCTATAGAACAATGCTTAATCAACACTAAATAATAATCCCAGTGCATGTGCCAGTATACCTTCCTGACATAAGTGCTTATTTGAATATAGGTCATACTTCGACTTATCCATGACGGTCAAAGGCCACTGGCTAAGCTACACAAAAGTGCACTCTGGGAGTGATTCATAGCAAGGTTCATAGGACAGAATGGCAATGACTGGATATGTAGGTCTTATTTTGTGGGTTGAACATACTTCAAGGGCCGCCCTGAAAGGTTTCTCAAGGTTTTTGGTTTTCTACTTCTCCTCCGACTAGTGTGACCGTAAAAGACCTTTGAGTCTTGGCCTTGACTCTGGTTGCATACAGCATTCATTAAAAAGAAAATGTGAAAATGTATATTTACAAGTTCAATGTTTATTTCTTTAAAGTAACAAGATATCAAAGGCAATAGTCTGTTAATAACAAAAGTACAAAAAAAAAACAAATTATTGGATCTTGGATGAATATACAACACATCGATTGACTGCTTTGGAAGTATTACATGACATCGACCAACTGAAGACGAAAAAAGGAAAAGGAGTGGTTCAGTCAAAAAATAATGTTTTGGTTTTAGAAAATTAGGTGAAGAGATGGCAAATACCTTGTGCCAATAAATGCCTTATTGGCACCAACATATCTGTTCTCATTCCAGTTTTAGCTGTCTTAGCAGATTAGCTATCGGTAATGCTAGCCAACAAGCTCCAATAAATAAGGCACTTTGGTCGGCCAGAGAGCAGGGACAGTGTGTATGCATGTGTAAATGGGTGTGTGGGCGCGTGCACATATGCACGTGTGTGTGTGTATGCGTGTGTGTATGTGTGCGTGTTTGTCTGTGTACATTTTGCACAAGTGGATCCAAAATCAAAAACAAAACTTTCACATCTTATATTGTGCATAAATACGAATAATCTTTAATCACTCTTAATGAATTTATATTAAAAACAATGACATTTTTCTTACTGGGTATTACAAAGGCACAATGGGCCATATGGGATCTTTACATCTGTCAAGACGGTGCACTACAGACACAATAGGAAGGATGGGCTTGTGGGGGAAATACATGGGCCTGATGTGCATTCTTATAGTTCTACTTTCTTATACTTTCTACACATTTTCTACCACTGAAGGGGGGGACGTGAGTTATATTAGACAGTCCAACAGTTGATACAGAAAACACCTGGCGGAAAGACAGACTGACGGGATTCTA
>OOFG01111501.1:2804-18727 GCA_900323295.1 Molva molva
AAACAATTGCGATTGTTTGGCTGAAATCAGTATAACTGCGAGTCTCTGTGGCGCAATTGGTCAAGAAGACATTTGCAAAAATCCAGTGTCTGGACACAATATTGCAACTATACATTGTGTTTAAATCAATGTATAGTAGCTAAGAGAGGGTTTCAGAGGAAATAGGTAAATTGCCTTCAATAAGAACACACGTTTGTCGTCGCCAACAGGTGGCCATATGGTGCAATCGCGATTGTTTGGCTTAAATAAGTAATAGTGCCAGTCTCTGTGGCGCAATTGGTTAGCGCGTTCGGCTGTTAACCGAAAGGTTGGTGGTTCAAGCCCACCCAGGGACGGTGTTAGTTTAGCACTTCTATTGTTAATCAATTTTGACTTGGAAAATGTGATCAACCCTTATGGACCTTCTGTTTTTCTTATCTATTAGGTATCAAGGATGGAATTAGTATCCTTTCAGTTTCAAGTTTCATGATACCAAAGTTGGTTTTGATATAAAAGTACATGTGACAGTACTACGGTTAGTGATGGTCATGGACAAACTACTTTGGGCCATGTCTCTGTGGCGCAATTGGTTAGCGCGTTCGGCTGTTAACCGAAAGGTTGGTGGTTCAAGCCCACCCAGGGACGTCTAATTTTAGCATATGGAGTTATTGAACTCAACACTTCAGCTCTAACATTCCTAAACACTGCTGTCTTGATCTTTAACATAATGCAAATACACTAGTATTAGTTTCAGTGCAGAAACTGTCATTATTCAGCACTAGTTACCTTAAATAAATCTTCATATGATAAAGATATCACCACAGGGTACAGAGGCTTGCCTCTTTAACCATGTAAGGTAAAGAGGTCTGCCTTTATACCATGTAGGTTACAGAGACCTGTCACTATAACCATTCAGGGTAGAGGCCTGCCTATATAACCATGTAAGGTAAAGAGGTCTGCCTTTATACCATGTAGGTTAGAGACCTGTCACTATAACCATTCAGGGTAGAGGCCTGCCTATATAACCATGCTTATTGACCAAGATTATTACACTTCGTCGGGTTAAACCAGTATTTAGCTGTTCCCTGGTATGATACTTCAACTATTATTCTAGTCTATTTTATGTTATGACATTACTCAGGGCTCAAGACTAACTTTTTCTACTACTTGTGCAATTAACTTTCCATTTGGTTGCACCTTAACAAATTTGGTCGCACCCCTTTTTTTTTAATGGGGTGTGTATTTTAAACCCATGACTGTTTGACTGCGAGAAGTCGACTCGGAAAGATGATTCGATGATTAAATGATTCCACTTTCAGAGTACGGCCCTACAATACCACTTACCTCCTTCTACCCTCCACTGTTTACTGCCCTGAACCACGTCACTATCATACTTACCTCCTTCTACCCTCCACTGTTTACTGCCCTGAACCACGTCACTATCATACTTACCTCCTTCTACCCTCCACTGTTTACTGCCCTGAACCACGTCACTATCATACTTACCTCCTTCTACCCTCCACTGTTTACTGCCCTGAACCACGTCACTATCATACTTACCTCCTTCTACCCTCCACTGTTTACTGCCCTGAACCACGTCACTATCATACAACCGGCTGGTGTCAGCAGATAGACTAAACAGCTCAACATTGACTAAACAGCTCAACAAAATCATGATTCAACAACACTTCAGGAAACAGCCTGAGAGTCATTCTCCAGACATCGGCCTTCGGCTGTGATCAGATTGGAAAGTTACACATTTCAAACTTAAGTCATTTGGTCAAGCTTACCTTGTCATCTGGATGGAAAAATGTTATCGTAGAACACAAATGTATTGGATGTCAATAAGAGTTTTGTGTGAAATAATCTAATCAGAACTACAAAAAGTACACGTCCCTGGGTGGGCTCGAACCACCAACCTTTCGGTTAACAGCCGAACGCGCTAACCGATTGCGCCACAGAGACATGCTGTCGCTTCGGGCAGAAGGAGAACAATTTAAATCCACCCACTCAGGTTTACAGCAGTATGAATAGGAGGACAGCGCCACAATGCCTTTGGGAAGGGCCTTTGTTATGGGGCTCGGGGGAGGAGCTGTTGGCCGTCAACTGGGGGAGGGGCACCGGCAACAAAATAAATAGAGAAAAGAATGCAGGGTGCTTGGATATTCAACCTGCTTTGTGGGGCAACACTCACAGCCCGGCTAGCTCAGTCGGTAGAGCATGAGACTCTTAATCTCAGGGTCGTGGGTTCGAGCCCCACGTTGGGCGTAATCCCTTTTCCTTTGTAAATCGTACCTTTTAACATTGAAATATATATATTGTACTTTTTATCTGAAATTACAATAGCATTAGAGTAGAAGTTAAGATTTTCAGTAATTTCCTAAAATACTCAATACAATACATACAAAGACAACAGATGAAAGGGTTTGGGTTTTCATTTGGAACGGCTGATAATGGTCCAACCATCTAGTTTTCCTTACTTACAATAATGAACTATATCACAAAACCATCCAAAGATATATAGCTTATCTGTAGCTCAGCACATATAGCGTTGGTGGTATAGTGGTGAGCATAGCTGCCTTCCAAGCAGTTGACCCGGGTTCGATTCCCGGCCAACGCAAACATTTTTGAAAATATTTAACCAATGACTTCAAAGGGGGAATTCAAACTAGCGCCTCTAATTTTGTCGTATAGCCTACTTTGCCTCGTATCATTTTTAAATAATTCCTCAAAAGCACATGAGACCATGGGTGGGCAGTTTATTGAAAATACTCATTGACTTGTTCTAGGTGGGATGTAGTATATGACCATATCGATAACGTCAAGTACAAATTGTGATGTAATTTCTTTAAGCCTCACTTTGGCATTCACTTCTCTGGCTCTATCTCCCCCTCAGAACAGGGAGGAGCCTGCGGAGGGAAAGAAGGGAAGAGCCAAAGCCAGTTTATACGTGTTGAGTTGGGGTTAGGATTAGGGTTTATAGGTGTTGAGTTAGGGTTAGGATTAGGGTTTATAGGTGTTGAGTTAGGGTTAGGATTAGGGTTTATACGTGTTGAGATAGGGTTAGGATTAGGGTTTATACGTGTTGAGATAGGGTTAGGATTAGGGTTTATAGGTGTTGAGATAGGGTTAGGATTAGGGTTTATAGGTGTTGAGATAGGGTTAGGATTAGGGTTTATAGATGTTGAGATAGGGTTAGGATTAGGGTTTATAGATGTTGAGATAGGATTAGGATTAGGGTTTATACGTGTTGAGATAGGGTTAGGATTAGGGTTTATAGGTGTTGAGATAGGGTTAGGATTAGGGTTTATACGTGTTGAGTTGGCGCTAGGATTAGGGTTTATAGGTGTTGAGATAGGGTTAGGATTAGGGTTTATACGTGTTGAGTTGGGGTTAGGATTAGGGTTTATACGTGTTGAGTTGGGGTTAGGATTAGGGTTTATAGGTGTTGAGTTGACCTCCATCTATAGAACTCTAGTAGTACAGAGAGATCGACCAGCAACCCTCTGGTAGCTAGACGACCAGCTCTTCCTCCTGAACAGACCTCCATCTTAAGAACTCTAGTAGTACAGAGATGGAACCAGCAACCCTCCATTGGCCAGACGACCTGCTCTTCCTCCTGAACAGACCTCCATCTTAAGAACTCTAGTAGTACAGAGATGGAACCAGCAACCCTCCGGCAGCGATCTGACGCAGGGAACTAAAGACGCGATCACCGGTAGATGTCCCGTGTGTCTAGCGATGTGTATCTGCCCAGGAGGCGGTCGGGCAGCAGCACTCCTCTCTGTAGAGCCATCGTTTGGTCAATATTTCTACACAAGAGGCGAATACAAAAGTACCCTGCCCTAAACAATAACCTAACTAAAACGGCATTAACCCGGATACGTCTCACGTTTCAAAATGTCTGCAATGGATTGAAATGGCTGTTTAGAAGTGTATCCCGCTAGCTCTACAACAGTAACAAGCAGGTAAAGACTTGTCTAAGATGGCAAATTGCATATTAGACACACAGCCTTGTAGGCTAGACAATGTTATACATGCTACAATGACTTCTATCACCAGCAGCTCAGCTTTATGTTTTATTTATAAAAAGATAACGTGATATACCCTGGTGAAATGTCAGGAAGGTATGAAGGTGTGAAAATATAGACGCCGCCCAAGCCTAGCATGCTTACATATTATTTTATTTTATTAATTTTTTATTTTATTTGCAAGTGGTGTGCTGAAATATTTCTTAGATTGCTGGCTCATTGTTTTTGTTTTGAGAAATCCGACAAAATTAGACTGATAGACATTAGTTTAATCTCAAGCAGCGTCTTGCATTTGGAAGATGTGTCTATGTCTTTAACAAGTCGCATAGGCCTATCAGTTACGATCAGAACTACAAGTGTTTCAACCTATTTTTGTTTTGCAAGCGCATATCATCAAACTAAAATCACCAGGGTGCACTTCAACCTCATTAACCTTGTTAGTTACAGTTAATTATAGTTATGGAACAAACAAACAACAAACCAAGCTGAGGAGGTCTCTAGCCACCCGCCATGCATGGAGATATGACACAGGAAGGGACAGTTGTTGTTTTTAACCCATTTAGTGTTGTTTATAGGCTATATTGTTAATATTGTGTTTATAGGCTATATTGTAGACATTCTTTTGAGAGACATTTAATGGATTTGGTATAGGCCTCCTAATATATTGCAGGCTATATAATATATTTAGACAGAACGGTTATATTTCACATTGGTGCTGTCATGACGGAGCGCTTCTATCAGGGCCGCTGGGTTTGGAGGGCGGTTCTGCGGACCACGGTTTACAGAACCGCAGGCTTACAGAACCGCAGGCTTACAGAACCACCGGCTTACAGAACCGCAGGCTTACAGAACCACAGGCTTACAGAACCACAGGCTTACAGAACCGCAGGCTTACAGAACCACAGGCTTCAGTCTCCCTCGTGTTACCCACAAAGGCGATGGCAAAGCCTGAGGTTCTGCAGACCTGCCATCTGAACCAGCCATATAGAAGGCTGGAGGTGAATCCCCTCGCCGTACATGCAGAGGATGACGAGAGCTCTCAACGGCTTGGTTCGTTATTATTCGCTTACAAAACCAAAAAGCTTGTTCAAAATGACAGATTTCTTTCATATTAGTCTTGTTCTAAAGACTGGACATTGGACAATATTTCACACTATCACTGATATTCAACGCTTTCTTTCCCCCTAACATCAAGGACAACGTGTGGGCCTCGGGAAATATGTGTGAAACATTCTCCAATGTGTAAACAAGACTAATCTGAAATTAATCGGCTCTCAATGAGCCATTGAGATCAGGAAGCCAAAAAGGGGGAATACTGAAAGTCAAACTGAATTCATCAGCGCGGACATAATTGTGTGGGTTCTGTCTGTCTGAAACTAACTAAATATATACCGGACAAACATCGCCATACGCGCAGAGTGGAGTTCTCAACTGCTTGATTCATAATTATTTGTTCCATCATATAATTAAAATATCAGTGTTGACTTGTCCCTCAAACGAATATGTCTCTCAAATGTTACAATATAGCCTTATAAAACAAACTAAATTAGTGTGTTCTTGTGTTGGACACACATCGCCATATGCACAGATCTAGAGATATGAACTGCGTTATTCGTTGTTATTTGTTCTTTCATATAATTATAACATTCAAAAGTTAAATCTCATGGTTAGCATTATTATATTACCGGTATATCCTACCATATCTCCTACTAAACAATGAAGGCCTTTCCTTGTGTAACCCCTCAAACGTAGAACACTCCAGCCGTTCTGTCTGGGGCCTAATATCTACTAAACTTGGTAGGCCTAATAGGCTGCATTGTGTGACTTATAGTTCTGATCCTAATTTATAGGGCTATGTGACATGTTGAATACGTAGATACATCTTCCAAATGCAAGACGCAGATTGAGATTAAAATAATGTCTGTCAGTAATGTCTAAACTAGCCAGGTATTCTATAAAATGGAAAAGTTTTGTCACGCAAATAAAGAGCAAATAGTCCCGTTGGTACTTCCTCCTTCACCACTTTTACCGGCTGTCAACTGCATGGGCATTACCACACAAGAGCTGTGTTTGCTTTAAGCACTTTTAAATGTAATTCCAGCGGTTTACTTTATGCTCGTCTTTTTTGTCTGTGCACTGTGTGTGTATGTATTCAATTGAATGGTAAATAATTAATAATAATCGTACAAACACAAAATAAATCCCCCATATGTTCAATGGACTGATGAGCAAGTTTTGTTTCTCCAGAAGCGTTTGAACATAGGTGGGCAGACCGTGAATAATAACTAAAAAATGATTTATACTTCATATCACACACCATATGCACTCTTGTAACGTTCATCAGCATTATTTTAGTTAAAATTAAAACTGCGATGTTGACGGTTATGAGCTCAACCTCGCGGTAGGCATCACACGACCGCGGTTTTGCGGTGATGTGATTATCGTCACAGCACGTCTCTTTATCCCAACACGTCTCACTTACCTATTACCCACGCTGTCTATATTTCAATATTTCCATGACTTTCCCCTTTGAGATTAGAATCTCATTCTGTCCCATTGTTTTACATGCGTCGGGACTGAACCACACGAATGACTACTATAGCAAAGCTGAACTTTATGAAAACCAACAAAAATAGAAAAGGCCTCCATTAGTCCGTCCATGGTACTCACATATTCCTCTTTTATATTACTGCAGTTCTTTGACCCTTTTCTGAAAGACAAAGAAAGAGAAAATAATGATTCAGTAGCTCACATTGATATAAACTCATGATCACTTCAAGTTAACAGAACCGCAATCGCGGGTTAGCTACCGGCTAAATTACCTTACATAACCAGAGCTATTTGAGAGTAACCGGATAAAACGGTTTATTAGAATCAGGCGATTCATGAAAAAAACAACTGATTAAATTACATTTGCTTTTCTAACGTTATAGCATTCTGAGCCTTTATGAATCCAGGTTAGCTCCTTTTGACCTTGGCCTTCATTTCTTTGCCCAATTTAGAAACACAAAAAGGGACTTTAAAAAAGGAAATCTATAACTTAACTCCGCAGTTGTATGTTAGGCAGTACAACGCAACTAACTTACAGTAACACAACATTTAACTCTCTTTAGTTGTTCTTTTAGTTCGTCCGCGGAGTCACCGGGCCGTAGCTAGGCGAGCGCTAATGTCATTTAGCATTTAGGCTAAAGTTAAAAGTACATATATAACGTGGACAATAGAATTAGAATCACACAAATACATAACTCTAAGGAATCTTTGTTCATTAAGATTTTCATTTCGTTACCAACTCGCGGATGCTTCCGTCCAGCTCGCGCTCCGTAGAGCGACACCTTTCATCCTCCGGCGTCACCCGCCCTCCGGTAGACCGGAGCGCGGAGCAGCAATTAGCCTCACGTTAAAAGGTTCCACCGTAACGTTACGAAACAAATACCACCAAATGAAATGCTAAAGTGGAACATTCAGAGACAGAAATCAACGTATATTGAAAAATAATCCCATGCTTAAATTGTAGTATCAACAGTGATATCAATATATAAGGGGCAATGTCTCAAAATTGTTCTATATTCAATATATATGTGCTATAACGTTATATGACCTCGAACCACTTACATGTGCAAAACATATCCTTAATTCACTTTCTAGTTGTACATTCGTTTTACATTTTATATGTAAAATATACATAAGATATGTAATATATTTCTACTTTATAATTATATTATCTTACTTTTCCGGGGATTAATAAAGTTAAAAGTCAGTATGTGTATACGGCTTTAGTTTCAGGAGCACTCGCAGTTCTAGGACCCTACATTTTTTAACTATATTTTGCCTTTGACCAAATTTTTCCTAGGATGCAGTTGCAAATTACGCAGAGGTATATTTCTTCATTATTAACGAGCTAAATTTAGCTGGTTAAGTTTAGGTACGCCTATTAGGTTAGTGACGGTTAGTTTAGGTATTTTTAGATATGGTTAAGTTAAGGTATTAGGTTAGAGATGGTTAAGTTTAGGTATTAGGTAAGAGATGGTAGGTTTAGGGATTAGGTTAGAGATGGTAGGTTTAGGGATTAGGTTAGAGATGGTTAGTTTAGGGATTAGGTTAGAGATGGTTAGTTTAGGTGTTAGGTTAGAGATGGTTAGTTTAGGTGTTAGGTTAGAGATGGTTAGTTTAGGTGTTAGGTTAGAAATGTTTAGTTTAGGTGTTAGGTTAGAGATGGTTAGTTTAGGTATTAGGTTAGAGATGGTTAGTTTAGGTACTAGGTTAGAGATGGTTCGTTTAGGTGTTAGGTTAGAGATGGTTAGTTTAGGTGTTAGGTTAGAGATGGTTAGTTTAGGTGTTAGGTTAGAGATGGTTAAATTTAGGGATTAGGTTAGAGATAGTTAGTTTAGGTATTAGAATAGAGATGGTTAGTTAAGGTGTTAGGTTAGAGATGGTTAGTTTAGGGATTAGGTTAGAGATGGTTAGTTTAGGTATTAGGTTAGAGATGGTTAGTTTAGGTGTTAACTAACCATTAGTTAAGGTTAACGTAATGTTTTTTTTTCTCATGAGATTCGTTCGCCATCCAAGGAAAATAAACTCACGTCACGAAAAGCTAGGGTCCTAGAACTGCGGTCCTGGGCCTGCAGGCCGCTCGTAACAGTTCTCTGATAGTGGTAACTGATATGCATTAGTCATTGACTTGCTGTTGGGGGCAGTATTGGGTTGTGTTATGTTTCCACTTGTAGCTTTCATAACAGCAGAGAGAAGAAGACATCGTGTTGCATATTAAGGCGTCGTGGTTGGGGGTCTTTGCTCATCTCTCGTCTCTTCTTCACAGCTACGACGACTTAATCACTGAACTAAAATGTCTGAGAAGAGTTGGTTTCGGATCGCTTCCATCGTGTTGTCCGTCGTGTCTTTCGTTGCAACTTTAGTCATCAACGGCTTGGCTGGGGCGGGCAGAGGTGAACACAACACGGTTGTTTCATAAATATCTGGAGATCAAATATAGTATAGTATAGTCTTATAGTGCGGTCAATACTGAGGAATTAGCTTCTTGTTTTATCTCAACCGACATTGAAACTGTACTTTGTTGGTCAACCAACATGAAGCTGTACCGCGATGGGCACAATAATCAGAAACTAAAATACAGAATAGAGTGATCATAAACGTTATATAATAGCAAAATACATAAGACTGATCATTATATAAACTACATAGTTATTTGTATAGTGATAGTATAATTAGTAAGAGATAGTAATGATGGAGAATGTGGATGTTTGGCTGCATGTTTCGTTGACTGGACTGCCGTCTAACCCCCCACAGGTCATTAAGGAGCAGGTAGGGGTTAGACAGTACAGGGACAGGTCATTAAGGAGCAGGTAGGGGTTAGACAGTACAGAGACAGGTCATTAAGGAGCAGGTAGGGGTTAGACAGTACAGAGACAGGTCATTAAGGAGCAGGTAGGGGTTAGACAGTACAGATCCATGTCATTAAGGAGCAGGTAGGGGTTAGACAGTACAGAGACAGGTCATTAAGGAGCAGGTAGGGGTTAGACGCCTTCAGGTAGCCTGCAGTCCTTGGGGTTTGAGCCCAGAACCTTTCTGCATGTTATCCACATTCTTTCTTGTTCTTTGGTCTCTTAAAACGTGTTTATATATTTACTGTTCGCTACATTAAGTCCACTTGATGGTCATTGCGGTCCCAGGGCTCGACCGGGCTTAGCATCCGTTGCTAGGGTCTGGACACAGTATCCGTGGCGATGCAGAGATTAGCACCGCAGGGGGCGTAAAGAGCTTCGATCAGACGGAACACCGCTGGGTCCAGACTAGAACACCTCACTACACCACAGAGAAACGCTTCCTGTGCTCTTAGTTCAAAGTATTCACAATAACCTTCGACATTTTGTCAAATAAGATTTGTATGTACATTCTGTGTTTACATTATATTACTCCTACTTACTGTGTAAAATCAATACATTTTTCTATTTAGTTTTTCTTCTTACTTTATACTCATTTTGTTTTATCTCAAACTGTCCTGTAATTGCCACCCACATTTCCTGCCTGGGATTTCTAAAGAGCATAATATCTCATTTCCCTTTACATTGAGCAGACATGCTTTTATCAAAGCGTGCCTCCGTGTAATACAAGAGAGCAGGGCTGAAGATAGGAGCGGCGTGTATTGATGCTGATTCAGCGATAACGTTGTACTTAGAGGACTGGATGTTCAACACAACCGGTCAAATTTAACCGCTGTTATGTAATCATTTAGCAGAGGATTTTTCCAAAACCATTTGGATAAAATCCAGGTTCCCATGAACCAGTGAATCCAGGTGCATTAAGGAGCAGGTAGACCACATGGCTTCTCGCTTATTGATCCCTACAGGTAGGCTGCGTACGTTGGGGATCGAACCCAGTACCTTTTGGCTGGGAGTCACCCACTGACTTGGTGACACCAATAAAAAAATAAACTGGACTGAAAAAATGCAAAACAAGTTAACAAGCTAATGAGTCCATTCCTCTCCGATATTGCCTTTAGCCATGCATGCTAACGCTAATCAGGTGTTGCCACCATTAGCATCCAAGTACAGAGAGGTGCGTAAGCATTATCGATACTTCCGATCGATCTCATCAATAAAAACGTCCCTTGGAGAGTTCAGCTACGGACGGCTACTGGCTGCCAGATTCTAAACAGGCGGTCGCTACTCAATGGGCATAGTGGGAAAAAAATCAATATCTCTTTTACTCTCTATTGTTCCAAACAAGGGTGAGAACAGAATGGAGATGGATCGATAGCGGCCCCTCCACCATCATCAGGCCTTAAGTACAGCCTTCAACTATGACGGACGGGCAGGGCGACACCCCCCCCATAGCTAATGGGAATCTGCTTCCAGCGACACAAAGCCACTCGCCTCCCATTCACTCAATGACCAAGCGCCGTGAGGCCAGGGGAAATTCAATTCACAACGTTGGATTTAATTAGAGCACTTCGTACCGTTCACCGGCACCCCTTTACATTCATTCCTCAAGTTACAAACTTTTCCCATCTCCGTTCCTCATTCCCGGGCTTACGTTTAATCCCCGGTTCCGGAAAGAAACGGTGTGTTCAGCGTAATCAGCAGAGGACGGTCATGGTGCCCATTACAGCTTTGTGGGAGGATTTACAAGATCTACATGTGGAACATGTTCAGCAGACGCTTCCATCCAAAGGGACTCATGAGGCTGAGAACAATCGAAGAAATTACCAAGAATGACGCTAACAATTGTTGCACGACTTAAGCAATGGGATATGATTGAGCTAGTAAGCGCTATTATTTGTCTCACAGTGTTTTATCACATTGTGATATGATTGAGCTAGTTAGCTGTATTATTAACTAACAGATTATTATCATATTGTGATATGATTGAGCTAGTGCTAGTGTTAGTGCTATTATCAGATACACCTTGGTGCCCCGTTTAAATCTCAGATGATGCTGAATTGTAATTTCCCATGAGGGGATTCATTCAATTTATCGTAATCTTATTGTAATCTGTAAATCCCCCCCCCCCTCCTATCGTCAGTAATCGTGTGGTCCATGGGAGATTTCCTAGGATGTTGGCAGTTACCTTACCATTGGTAAAATGGCCACAGAGGTTGAGAACATTTTATACAGTAACGTCCCACAAACACGTTCATCCTAGTAAAAATACAACGTAGCCCTATCTATAAAGTAGGCCTATTGGGTTTCCCCCCAAACTCAGCCTTTAGTATATGCAATGTCTGGCTTTCATACTTTCATGGTACCTTTGAAGTACATGCTGTCTGGCTAAATGCTACATGTTATGCTAGCGCCGCGGTATCTGCAGGCTGGCAATCGGTTAAAGTGACATTTCACAGTACCTTTGAAGTAAACGCTCCTTGGTGGGGTTAAGGCGACACGTCACGGTGCCGTTGCGGTATCTGCAGTCGAGCAATCGGTTAAAGCGACATTTCACGCTGCCATTGTGGCATCTGTTATCCTAAAGCTACTTTATGAAGGTAATTTGAAGCTCCTTCCTATAGAATCTGATATTACAACACTGCCGCAAACTATAGCTCTTTTCTTCTCAATCACAAAAGAAAATATAAAAAGTGTCTATGCCTCCCCTAAATGAACTTCAAAAGAACTAGTAAAATATAAATTCTTTGAGTGCTTGGTGGCTCAAACTGCTAGTGGGCTTACTTTAGGAAGCCAAAATGCTTACCCACAAAGAATTTGATCTGTCGAAGAATCCCGCATATTGTTAGTATAGTTTGTTAATAATTAGTTTATGTTCAACTGCTTGAGGGGAAAACGTCATGTACTGCACTAGCGGAACAACTTTAGCTAAACAAAGACTCAAGAGGGGCTAGCATGTAATTAAACTAAGAATTTAAATAAATGTTTTTTTAAATACTACTGGATCTGCGTGGAATCCCTGAGCCCAGTGCATCATGGGGGATTGTTACTGCAGCGCACGTGAGACGAGCGTGCACGTGACCCCTCCCATCTCCGCTCAGGACTGGCTGTTAACACTGGATAAGATAAGATGGGATAAGATATGATAGTTCTTATTAATCCCAGATGGGATTAATAAGCAGAAGGTACAGGACCGTACTACAACTATAGGAACACATACAAAATGTCAAACACAGTCAAAACTACAAGTCAACAGAGAAAATCCATCTACAATTTGAGTAGTAACAATGCATAGCGTTATTAACTCCATATGCTACATTACTGAAACTCTACATGGAGGGTTGCCAGTTTGATTCTCATCTCCTCCCGGCTGAGTCTGATATCTGTTATCCTCAACTGCCCCAACAACTGCCGTTGGCATACGAATGGATGAATTAATGTGTGGATGTGTGAATGAGTGAAAGGGAGGCATTTACTGTCAGACTAGTGCTATGATTGTGGCTCTTGTGGCTGTAAGTGGGCAATATAAATGCAGTCGATTTTAGTGTTCAATACTCCTGTAGATCCTTTACAGGAGCAATGGCTGGATGCAATTAGCGACCCGGAGTGGGCCACTGGAAGCTGGAAGGGAAGTGCATTAATTCAGCGTGATCGTGTTCTCGTGGGAATTAGCTCTCCGTACAGGTGTTCATGGAGGACACGCAGCAGCCCTGGTATGTCATGTGTGTGCGGTACGTTCCCCTGAATCGCGTGGGTGTTGAGGGAGTTACATTTTCACATACACACGACCAACACTTTGGTCGTGAAAAGAGCTTGAATATAGAACACATTGAGGACGTTAGCCAATTAGCTGCTAACTAACAAACCAAGTTACAAATGACCTAACCACCTAGCTATATAGTCAGAGGTTGTAAGATTTGGTTTAGTTAGATGTAGTGAATTAGATTTAGCTAATTCAATTTAGTAAGCTGTTAATCTCAAATTTAACTATATCTTTAATGGCTACACAAAGTCTGCTACCACTTCCAAATAGATTTAGATCATTCCATTTAGATAAAAGATTTAGCTAACAAAATGTAATTAGCTAGATTGTGTGAGTTAGCAAGCCAACAAGCTAACCTTAAAGGCCCTATCCAACAGAATTCAGATGGCATTTTTGGGACATCTTTCGTGAAGCGTCTGAATATAAAACCGGAGGTTGGGGTGGGACAAAGATGTTCAAAGGTGGGAGGGTTGATGCAGAGGCTAGGGTAGAGCTCTGCCCTGATGTTCGAATCTGTCAAACACCAAAGCTAGCTGTCAATCACCGTGCTGAGTTGCAGTTGACAATAGAGCAATGTAATTGGGCGAAATACTAGTGTTATTACGTCGTATAGCAAAAGTATGCACAAATACATTTTAGGGCGCAGATATATGATAAATACCCACATTAAATAATTTGTAATGTATTTCTTTTTTGGTCTATATCGTGTAACCCAATTTGGACCTAAGACAGCTAATTAAAGATTTGGAGGGCACTTTAAGAAAATCTTGTACATGCTCCACAAAGTCTGCTATGCCTTCGCCACAGGTAGCGAATAGCAATAGTATCCGACTGACCTGAATTCTGCTCTGGAAGCTAATAGCCAGACACCAGTAGCACCAAGGGGAGGGGAAAAATGGCAAATTGCTCGGGACATTTCTCTAATGTGACCTGACCTCATTTTGAGCTGAGGCAGTTCTAAGATGGATAGCCCTTGGATATGAGTCTCGGACGACGGCAAAATTGGCCATGAAGGTGGCGCTGGGATAGGGGGAGATGAATGTCAGGCTTTCATTTGAATGGCTGACCGAGATCTCTGATTATCTGGTCGATTTCTCCTTCCCGCGTCAAAAGACTTAAAAAAAGACCGTAAAACTACAAAGTAGTCTTTGTCATGTGACAGTCGGTAGCGCTCCTGGTGAATATGGATAAACACGAGGTCTGTAGACGTTTAAAGTGACAGCCGCAGGCGGCTAGATTATTAACGTAGGCAGGAGTAGCCGAGCTAACTGGTTTCGTAACGGCCCGCCGGTGTCTTTGTCCTGTCACTCATTTTAAACCTTTTTGGTTAATAACAGCATCCCTTTTATCCGTCCTAGCCCTCACTCGAGCCTTTCTCAGGCTTCTCATTCAGAGTTAAGCGACTGGCCGTGGAACACAGTCCCTCTAAATGCCATATCCTTTCTAACATGGCCAGGCTGGGGCCAATTGTCTCTGTGACATAATTATCTGGCTACAAAAGCAAGTGGAAATGGCACGCTTTAGCATAATACGGAGCACTGTCACTTGGGTTTATACCCACAAAGCCCGCGCTGCCAGGTCGTTGCAGGGGCCCAATTCCACCGGTCTGCGTTTAGCGTGCCATTTTGTTCCTTCCTGCCGTAGCGCCAATGGTCTGTAATTGCTTCCATCTTCTCTTTAAAGCCGTTGCTTGACTCGGGGGGTTAGGCGATCTGGTGTGACTGTCAACGGGAGCCCGCAGGGACAGGTCAGAGCCAGACCTCGATCCACTACCACCACTGAAACACACTGGTCTGGACTAAAACACCTGGCTGGAACACACTTTAGTCTGGACTAAAACACCTGGCTGGAACACACTTTAGTCTGGACTAAAACACCTGGCTGGAACACACTAGTCTGGACTAAAACACCTGGCTGGAACACACTTTAGTCTGGACTAAAACACCTGGCTGGAACACACTTTAGTCTGGACTAAAACACCTGGCTGGAACACACTTTAGTCTGGACTAAAACACCTGGCTGGAACACACTTTAGTCTGGACTAAAACACCTGGCTGGAACACACTTCAGTCTGGACTCAATAACATGGTAGAAATACACTCTTCACTACAACATAACCCCGATACAAAACTCAAGTTCACGTACCTAGCTGAAACACAGCTAACAGTAGCCCAGGTTCACCCCGTTACAAAAGAGCCGTTGAAAAGAACATTGACTCAACAAATAAATAAATAAAAGACATTCTGATTTTGACACAGAATAACATTTCAGATCTCCCTGCTGAGCAAAAATAGATTATATTTTAATCATTAAGACGGAATGGCCTCAATCGAAGTCTGAAGAAAAGTATTTGGTGTGTGTGTGTATTTGGGACTATCTCAGTATTGGCAGTGCAAGTGTTGTGCGACAGATTTGATCAGAACTTCCAGAGCTTCTACCAAGCAGTTGGTGCCTCCAGACTGCAAACTGTCTGGCTGTCACTCTGCATTCTGTCGAGTCACTTCATCAACACACACACGTGCACGCACACATATGCACACACACTCCATCACTCTCACACAAACACAACCTAGCAAACACACACACAAACAAACTAACACAAACACACATACACAAGCACACACACTAACGCGCGTACACAAACACATACATAAACACACACAAAAACTAAAACACACATTATATCTCTCTCACACACACATAAACACACCAAAACACACACCCACACGCATTTATAAACACAAACACACTATT
>OOFG01111504.1:0-11837 GCA_900323295.1 Molva molva
GGCGGTTCATGCTCGAAAACCCTCCAATGTGGCTGAATTACAACAATTCTGCAAAGATGAGTGGGCCAAAGTTCCACCACAGCACTGTAAAAGACTCATTGCAAGTTATCACAAACGCTTGATTGCAGTTGTTGCTGCTAAGGGTGGCCCAACCAGTTATTAGGTTTAGGGGGCAATCACTTTTTCACACAGGGCCATGTAGGTTTGGATTTTGTTTCCCCTTAATAATAAAAACCTTCATTTAAAACTGCATTTTGTGTTTACTTGTGTTATCTTTGACTAATATTTAAATTTGTTTGATGATCTCAAACATTTAAGTGTGACAAACAATTCAAAAAATAAGAAATCAGGAAGGGGGCAAACACTTTTTCACACCACTGTATATCAATGTGGGATGTTTATTTGGACTCTTTATTCCTAGGGTAAATGTTGCCTCAGGCAGTACTGTAAAATAAGTGCCCTGTTCCTTCCTCAACTCTGCAAATACTCCTCACATCACCTACAAAATAGCCACCTGCTGCTTAGCCTAAAGAGATCCAACCACAAAAACTGCGGCAAACATTGAAATAGATTGAATATTCCTTCTCCAAGAATGTAATGTTAAGTAGTCCTACAAGGGCTTGTAGAGACACATTATTATAGAACAATCTAATTCATAAATCGTAGTATACAATTATTATTTTGTTCCCTGAAATGAAAGTCAAAAGAAAACTTTTTTTTTTTTATTGCACACAAAAACACAGTCTGAAATTGTGAAAGGGTTGAAAAGATGAAAGGGTTTGAGGTGGAGGGGGGTGTTAGAACCCAAAATATTTCATTAAGTATACTGTTTTTTACATCAACAACTGTACATCGGTGTCACTAAAATAAATTTGACGCATTTCACAGCTGGAAGCAACCTGTCAAATATTGACAAAAGGAGAATTGCTGACAATCATTCATTCCCTCATCACTGTTGTCACCTTTTCCTGAACTACAGTACATACATTTAAAAAGGAAAAAATAAAAAAAGTAGTTTAAAGAACATAAATACAAAAACTGTTTTAAAAAAAGGGTGCCCAGCTCTACCTTTGAAACTGCCTTAATTGTAGTTCTCAACGAGATGTCATTTCATTGGTCGAATTGTATGTGAGTAACATTACCAATGTAGTGCAAGTCAGAAATGCCTTAATACACCGACACCTTTACAGCCACGTTATATGTTGAACTTATCAGCATCATTAATCTCAGACATGATCCGACAGGCATTGTTTAACTTTAGCATGGATGAAGTATCCTAAAAAAGGTGTGCTGATTACTTTAGCAGAGGTTCACCTTCGACAAACATGAAACGATAAAAGAAAGTCAAACGGACACCTCACGTGGCGCAGGTAAAATGGATACGCCAACATTAAATAAAAGGCGAAGGAGACTAGGCAAACTATGCACAGCTCTGGCCGTGAGACAGAAGTATGTAAAACTAGAGAGAGGAAACTACTAAAGAGAGAGAGATCACAGACTCTGTAAGAGGACCGTATCAGAAAGTCTCACACACACAAAGAAATGCAGTTCCATTAGTCACACCTTCATTTACACATATACATAGGCAAAGATACAGCTTCGCTTTAGCAACTGGGCTGAGCTTTACAATTATGTACAAATGAGCGTGGTAATCCTTCTTTGAATCAAACAGCATCCGGCTTGATGAAAAGGGCAGAGAAAGCAAAGGCCAGGAAAACTATTCCTCCAATGATGGTTACTACATGAAAAGAAAACATAGAAAATACAATTTAAGACTCAACCATTGTCTATGACAATCAACACATTGATATATTATTTGTGATAATGTGGGAGAATACAACTTTTTCACACTTTGACCTGCTTTAGTCCAAAGAAATAGTAGACGACCAAAGCCAACAGAGTGTAGCAAAGCTGAGTGAAGGCTACAGAATCAGCCCACTAGGGACAGAATGCTTACCTGTTCTGACAGATATCTTCTGGGCAATCATTCTCCCACCGATGACAGCTAATCCTGTGCAGAGACAGTGTCCAATTGTACCTCCTACTGCAACTCCAAATGGATCCTTCATAAAAAAAATTATAAAAAAGGACGATTAGATTAATCCCAAGTTTACTTAGAGAAGTATTCTCTAAGTATATACTTAGAGTATTCTGGCATTTTTTCTAATTCTGAAATATTATTTATTTTAAGGCTTTTGTTTGGCCACTGTTAACAAGACGGTACATGTCACAGCTTTAAGGAGCTTTAGAACAAAGTCTATAAATCCAATAACCCCTTCTAAACACAGACACGCACGACAACAAATAAACAAAGAGCTTGACGGGGTGCAGACAGACCTCCCGGGCAGCCAGGATGATGGTGGTCAGCTGGGACCTGTCCCCCCACTCGGCCACGAAGGTGAGGGTGAGTGCCTGGAGGAAGATGGGCGAGATGAAGCTGTGCCACTTCCTCTGGGGCTGGGCGTTCCCGGAGCCGGCCTCCACGTCCGCAGCACCGTTGACTAGCTTGGCCCGCTGGAGCTGCACAGGGCAAACAGAGCAGGTTCACTCTTGTGCTTTTGCCCAAGAGACTACCTCTAGGGGAAATCATTGGTTTAAATAATAGAACACCATAAACACAGCCCCACCCGTTGCTCTTAATTCTCTTTGAGTAAATTGAATGGGGATCTTCACATAATGGCTCTATCTAGGTTAGTGGCTTGCCCAAACAGATATGTTTCAGCTGCTTGTACTTGTTGCATTAATGGGGTGGTTTCTTTTGTTCCTGTAAGCGTTATGAGGTAATTTGTATGTCCCATTTCGTCATTGAGCTGAGAGTCACATAGTTACTTACAGATGGTGGTTATTCAACTTGCTCAAGGATGCTTGCGGGTAGACTGCAGACAATGAGGATTGAGCCCAGTACCCTATCTGGCCCCCATCCCACTCTTTGGGTGGATTAAGTAAGGTTCAGATTCTGTACCTCTTCATCTTTCTTCTTGATCTCTGCCTGCACCTCTTCCAGCTCCTCCTGGCCTTCATCCGGACTCATCTTAAGCCCCTCTCGGAGCATCCTTATGCCAAATATGGCAAACAGAGCCGTGGACACGTAGTATGTGTAGATCCTGGGGATGACGGTGGTAGCGTAGCCAAACAGCACTTTGAAAAGCACAATATATCAACGGTTAATGAAAATGGTCAGACAACACTGAAATTATATAATGCTATTCACCTAGCACTCTTTGTACCTGAGAGGCAGGTCATGACGCCCAATGCCAGCATGGCTCCCACTAGCACAGTCAGCCGGTTATAACGCATGGCCATGATGGCTGCGATGAAGAATGTCTTGTCTCCCAGTTCAGACACGATGATGACGGAGAAGGATGCCACAAAGGCATGAATGAATCCCAGGTTTCCCTTGGTAGGATCATCTCCGCTGCCTACTGGAACTATAGGATGGGGACTTTGTGCTTTCTGCAGAATGAAGGAAGAAAAAAAAACATAATGAACACACACAGAAGTTTGTATTTTTGGAGGCTAAAATAGTACTATAGTTAATTAGTCCTAGAAAAACGAGAACGTTTTAGAATAGAGTAGAATTTATGATAGCCTCTTACGAATAACTGTTTGACGAAGTGAAGGTTATTGGAAAAGGCCAAGGGGTACAATTATGTCCGCCGGATGTCAACATGACCCAGAACATATACCTGCATGTGGAATCTTTGTACTGTCACCATGTCTGTTTAATTTCTATTTTGTTTCTAAGTTTCCCAAGATCGGTTCCTGCATATAAATTCCTGCATATAATTGAAACCATACACCGTATAAAAATTTAATTAACCAGGAAATCAGTTTGGCATAGCTGTTAACTTAGCACTTCCTTAGCGGTCTAGCGCTATGGAAACTAGACCTTCCGCTTTTAATCAGATAACTTAACGATGAACGGCGTTGAAGTAAAGTGTGCACCTCTTGCTGAGACTGTTGTACTGGTTGCGGTTCCTCTGCAATGCCGTGGACTCCGACAGACAACAACAACACGACAGCAGCGAACTGTACGAGGATCACACTTCTATCAGCCGAGCCATCTCTTCCGCCGACCGTGAGAGGCATTTCAACAAAGCAAAAAAGCTATTGGTCGGTGTCCTACAGAAAGGCAGCTAGTAAGTAAATTAAGAGTTGTTTCTCATGAATAATACGATATACTTAGCAACAAATTGGTTAACTTCATATTAGCTACCTAAACATTTATAGCGAATAACCCCGTTTACCATCAGGGAGAACTTGCAAGTGGAAAACTTGCTGCTTCAAACGCAAGCATTACCCATTCCAGATTGGACGATAGAATGAAAGACACGCCCACTGTCTGGGTCACGTAGCTTAAAGCTATTGGTTCATCTGACTTTCAATAAAATTCGTCATCGAGAAAAAAATATGGCGAAGCTTCAAAGTCCCTATCTTTATTTATAAAGTATCTAGTATACAAAAGGCCTACATACAATACGACTAAATAATATTAAATATCTTGTCTTGCTCTTCAGCAAAAAGTAAGAATTAAAATACGCTTGCAGATGTTATTATTGATTAATAGCTATTTAGACTAATTTGATGGTTATTTCCCAGATACCCCACAGCGGTAACGATATCATTGATCTTTGGAGGCTATAAATAATACACTTATTTAATGGATTCACATTATGAAAATAAAGATACATATACATACATAAAGTGCATCCATCCATTCATCTTAGGATTTTATAAAAATGTTATAATAACATTTGCATTAACATCATGTTTATATGTAATACATATATTAGTACCTTTAAAGTTAATGTTGAGTGAGACAATTAGACATAAGATTGATTGTTATGGAGTGAAATTTGACAATTGAATGAATGTGCAATGATCTGTACGAATATTTATAAAATTGTGATACTGATACATTGAGTACATAACTTCTGTCTTTATTATGTTAATAAAAAAGACGTGATGATGAATGTGATGATGTGTCATCATAAGACAAACGGTATGAATGCATAGCGATGCCTTGGGTAGCCTTCAAATTTCCTCATGTAAAACTCCTGGCAGAGCTGAGCGGCCAGAGCCTGGTTGAACAGGACATAGGAGACAACAGTCCACCAGGTGAGAGAGAGGCCTCCGAACACCAAGCTGAGCGACACGTAGATAAGCAGCTCTGCAAAGTAATGCGGACAGGACACCAGCTCGAACCAGCCTCCATGGGGAACGCCATGATCAAATGTCTTCACTGTTCCTGAAATATAAAAATAAAATAAACAAGAAGTAGAATGAAATGCTAGTTCTATCTAGCATTTCTCTAGCATGTTGGCCTTCACATTATTTAAAGTTAGAAGTTAATCATCACATAGATTCCTATCCAACTCTTCATTCAACTAATTTGCTGTTCTAGTGATGCTGTTGTGAGGACATCGTTTTTCATTAGGTACAACTAAAGTTCCTTCTGATCAGATAATTGATTGATTGATTGATTTGATTGAGTTTAATTACGGACTTAGCCACTTACCTGAATTCCCAGTACGGAGCCTGGCCAACGTGACCAATGAGCTGTGTTGGAGCAGTGATGCACTAATGAAGAGAGCTGTTCCTGACAAGTGGCCCAAATCCAGCTGGCGGAACAAAGAGCCAACACCTGGAAAGAGCGGGAGTTATATTTAGATCCCAATACAGGTAGGAATATTAAGCACTATTATGCGCTGGTATACACATTTGTTGGTGTATATTTACTGTCGTGGAAAAATGTATCCTAATAATAATCTAAAATGATATACAATTTATATAACCTTGTTTACAATGTTACCGTTTAATTTTAAATGAATTTTTATAAATTCTCCTTGCACCTAGAGATAGAGCCCTTCCTCTCTCCAATTTAAATTTGTTAATTTAGTTAGCATTGCCACTGTAGCCACAAAGTCTGATACTGAGACAATGACTTATATTTTGTTTAGATTCCTTTATTTGTCCACTTCCTCCGAGTGTATTGCAAAATTACTTGGCCTCTCCCGCCATAGCCAATCCTTAACTCTCCACAATGGTCACTCCCCTAATCTTTGTTTCCTTTGTTGTCACTGCCCACAATGTGAAATCTTCCCTATAAGAAGCATGTACACCCATTGTCTCAATTAAGATGATTGGTTAATGCTCCCAGTGTGTCTTCCCATGATCATGTTCTATTATATCAAATAATTAGCTGTCAATAAGTGTCCTCAAATAAATAATTTGTCATCATTTACATAGAGATAACATTAAAAAAATATAATTCTTACCTTTTGCATCAAGGAAATTATTGGAACAAAGGACTGTCAGTCCAAGTATGATGTAATATCCAATGCCAAACATGTATTGGGCCATATGTATGACCCCCTCCGAGTAAACACTAACAAATAGGCACTCGAGTAGTCTTCTGAGAGAATGAATCCAGAGAAACAGTTGCACCAGCAAAGTAGATAATTGTGGAGCTAGAAGACAGAACATTGGCATGAAAATCAGACAGATAAGTGTCATATCGTGCTAACGATTGTTGACTAACACAACGCGTTGAGCTGTACCTTGACTCACATTCCATTGCATTCCACACAAAAAGCTCAATAAGTACGTCAACCACTGCGGGTATGTTTGGTTCTGAAGTTTCAGATTAAGGGACAGGGCTAGAAGGAGGCCGTTCCAGAAAACGGATACCGCATAGAAGTGCCAGAACCATCTGAAAAGGGGAAAATATATTTGATTATCACTAACTTAAATTTGTCAATCCAACCACAAAACACTTAAATGTCAGTTGTCCTAATAACATTTATTAGTTCAAATAACTAGCAAACAGTCACCTTTTTGGAACATCAAATATATGTAGCCAATAGTCACGTTTACAGTGCTTTGTTTTGCCGTAACGGATAAGATCCTGGAAAAACATAAACAGCGGATTTTGCTCATGTTTTGTCTGCAAACGAGGGGAGATCTTTTGAATCATCAAAGCTAAAAGAAACCCCAATGCTAGACATGACCACAACACAACAATCACACAGCAGCCCATTTGGTGTACAACCCATTGGTGCCGAGATTCAAGCAAGAGGATCCGTGTGGGCGTCACATAGTTTTGTGCAGCATGAAATAGAGTCCGTTGAGAAACATGGCTAAGAAGTTGTAAAACCCTGGCGTACAAGCCCCCCTAAATACAAAAATAAAAACAACGCAAAGTTGGACAAAATAGCAGACCAATTTGTAATCAGCATTTGATAGCATGCAATTATGTAAAGCATTAATTTGATGGCTTGTTGAATTTGAACTGTAACACACACAGTCATACAGTTGTTTTTAGGTGAAATATACAGTGGGGGGCAGTATCTGTTCAGGTTTCATGCTAAGGCATTTTCTACAGTCAATTTTAGGTCTCACTATATTATTTTTAATGTTAATGTTAGCAATAAGTTATATATTATATAAACTTATCTAAAATTATGATAGAAGATATATTATGATAGTATATAATATACTATCATAATATATCTTCTATCATAATTTTAGATTTCAAACTATTTTAGCATGGGTAACTATACTGACAATCAACCTAAATACATTTTTGTTTTTCAGTGTTTATGGGGAGGGATCAGAATCGCTTGATGTGTCTCCTTCTCTACCTTCTCTATCTTCTCTGTCCACTCCGTCCAGTTCGGAGCTCCTCATTATCTGCATTGAATCTTCTAAATGCTACCTCACTGTATTCTGCTCATGTGGAACACCCCCTGAATTGTACATGTTGTATAAAATGTGTGGATTCTTTTCTTAAACTTTTGGTGTAGCTAATTGTTTATCCCGTTTTTTCTATATAATCTAAGAAAAGCATGTTCATTGAGTTGAAAGGTTCTTGTTCAGACATGATATACTTCTGCAGAGTCTCTCATCTCCATCCAGTAGGCCTACTATACTTTAAAATATTTGGCGTCCTTGATCCAACCATGGATGTAAGGTCCAACCCTACAAACTAGAGTCAAGTTAAGTCAATTTGATTGATATAGACCTTAATCACAGTTACGGTCTCAAAGGGCTTTACAGGCCATATATATCTGAAAGTCCCCTAACCTTCAGGTAGGATGGTGCTAATCCTTGCAGGGTTTTATAGGTAAGCAGTAGCACCTTCAAATCTGATCTGGCTAATAGGAATAATATGCTCAAATTTTCTCATTCTTGCTCGGAGTCTAGCGGAGGTGTTCTGCACAATCTGGAGGCCTCTTTTAGTGGAGTTCTCTAAAACAGAGAAAAGTGCGTTAATCTAGTCGGACAGGACACCAAGATTTGTGACACAGGAACTAGAGGAAACACATCCTTAACAACTTAAGTTACTCAAACAATATTTGAGTGGACAAAGTTGTAACATGCATTTAATTGCACTAAATTATGTAAAGCAGTTGGTTTAATGAGTAATCACCTGTATTGCATTTTCAGTGTAACAGACAGTCAATTGGAATGGTCTTGTGCACAAAACTCACCACTTAACACTGGCAGTGTTAATGCCTTGCTCTACCAGTGAGAATCAAACCCCTAACCCTGGCAGTGGTTCCACCAGTTGAGCTGAGCGATACCCCTTCATAGCATAAGATATATATGTTCTACCAGTTGAGCTGAGCGGGACCCCTTCATAGCATAAGATATATATGTTCCACCAGTTGAGCTGAGCAGGACCCCTTCATAGCATATGTTCTTGCAAAACAGCAATGTGTTGAAAAGGTAATAAAGGGTGTTTTGAGGTTAGACACTCTAATGTCTTTGAGACGATAAATCCCAGGATGCCTCTCAGAGAAGCCCAGTATCCTGTATGAGGAAGTGTGTGTACTGTTTCCTTTTCCCCTCTCCGCCTACGCTGATCCTCTCCCTGTTATTGTGCCAAGAGTTGGACCTTCAATTAGGCCCCTTGCCCATAGCAGGAAGAACCAACACCACTTACAGTTCCTTGTAATATATTAGTCCTTTACAGTTTTTTACATTCAACTGAATTATTATTAGTCATCTTTATCACATATTACTCAGTCGTTATTCATCAAGTCTTAATGGTGAGAGACCATGCCACTGCTGTTTGTGTGTGTGTCTTTCTGTCTGTTTGTCTGCCTGTCTGTCTGTCTGTCTGTCTGTCTGTCTGTCTGTCTTAGGGCTGGGTATCGTTTAAAAAATTACGATACCAGTACCAATACCAGTACCCTTAAAGTGATACCGATACCAATAGAGTTCTTCATTTGATTTTTTTTTGATTTTTTCAGTTGCGTAAAATGCCACCACTCCTCCCCATCCAAATAATTTTTACATGAATACATTTTGAAAGTGTTCAAATTATTAACATATTAATTAAATTGAAGAACGCTTGCGGTGATTGGCTGCGAGCAAAACCATACAAATAGTATTTTTTTTCTAGATCTGAGTACAAAAAGGATCGAATGCAGGTAACGTTTGAACGGAGAAGTTTCGATGCTACTTGGTACTGGGTTGTTTCGGTCGATACCTTAAAGGTATCGAGTACCGATACCCAGCCCTAGTCTGTCTACATGTCTGGTGACACAAGAGGCGTTCTCATTGACATAGTATCAATCAATAAAGTAGATCAGGACTCATAGGCATCCATATGTGTATCACCCAAGACCCAGCTCTTAATCGCTCTAATTGCCTTCAATATGAATATAATCTGTATCGCCATCTGTTGGGCCTATAATGAAATGGCTTAGTGTCATTCAATTCTATCCGCCCTGACCTTTCAACAGAGGGGTCAACTGTCAAAATTGAAAAATGGGTGCTCGAGATATCCACCTGTTTCTGTCTCATCACATTTGTATTATCATTTCTGGTTTGTATTGAATATATATTTTTTATTTCCTAAAACCTGCCTCTACTAAAACCTCTCTGTCTTGACTGTACTTCTCTTTATATTGCCCTACAGTAAGCCTACTATAGGGTTACCAACTGCTAATGCACTAGGTGGTATACAGTCTAAAACATTTTAAAAAATTCAGGCATTAATGTAATATTCCATCGATGCTGTGTTCTAGCTTTATCCACTGTGAGCCAGTAGCATTCACATTGACTCTTTCATTTGCACAACATCTCACAGGTTTTATCTTTCTTTTGGTACCAAGAATACATATTATAGCCCTTGTAGTTGTGGAGATATACTCTATTCACTTTGGGTATGTTATATTCGGCAAAAACCTGAGCCGGAGGCCAAGTGAAGAAGAGGTACAATGAAGTCTATGTCATGTTTTTTCTTCATATAATTAGTGTTTTTTACTGTTATCTCTAAAATAATAACTTTATTCAACTTTGTTTCACTTGAGGATATTCGTATCGCAATTTAATAATGGTCATTGGTTACAATTTAGATTGTGTCAATCTAATTAACACTCAAACAGTTCATTTTAAATTACTCAGTGGTCCAAGAAGGCTGTTCTGCTGTGGCAGAATCGAATTAGCTAGTAGAATTAGTGCGCATTTGCAGTCGTGACGCTCCTCCCTTTGCGGTTCCGCGTATTGTCCGCCGCGCGTTTCCACTGCGCTGCGCGTCCCTCCCTGTAATCAGCAGCACCTCGAGTTCCATGGGGACCGGAGTGGAAAGTCAGAACGGTGTCGTCGCTGTTGAACTTGCGAAACGTTATCTCGATGATGCACCCATGATTTTTCAACGAGGTTTACATTCATGGACTTTTCACTAAAGGCAATATTGCGGCACCGATTTGCTACTTACAAATGATGTACGCGTAAAGTTACCATAGCTGTGAAGTTATTGACGCATTTGTACGGTGATGGTCTATTTCTTTTTTCGGATGATGGCTCAGACGCTCTCCATTATCTCATTCCTTGGCATTATTTTGGAGATTAATGTTGCCATTGGTAAGTGATTCAAACAGATTGGGTTAAATTACTGTCAAACAATGAAGTTAGAAATAGACTTAACATAAACGTATGTCAATAGAATTGACATACGTTTATGTTAAGTCTATTGAATTTAGATGTAATTAACCTACCAGTATAATTAAATAGATATTGTTGTCTGTAATGATGGTATGTGAAATGCATGGATATTTTTAGGCTATATCACATATAGGCCTTTTTCATGTTAACATAACATTAATCATTGTTTTTAAATTGAAAAGCTTAATAAACCTTAATAATCTAAAGTAACGAATTTCGAAAACATAATGTATCATTGTGTGTTGGATTTAGTGATGTTATAACCATTAATGAAACAGGATGAGGTCGGTCACTCACTTGAAAAAGCATTGTCCATTGTTTTGTCAATCAACAGTTATGCTGTAATATTGCATTTATAACAAGAAATTAAGTCTACTATGGTTTAATTTCTGTATTCACTGAGACATATCCATCCAGGGTTCACAATTTAGACAATGGTACAAAATAATAATTTTGACCAGTTGATTGATCAGCATGGCAATAATTATGTTCCATAGATGGAATATTCTCTGAAGCTTTCCAAGGGGAAAGGGTGGAGTAGGAGTGGGAGGGGGAGGGTTCTGGGCCTGTATCCTCTAGAACAGGAACCCCACCTAGACTCCACAGCGCTGGACTGTTCAGCAGCTTGACCCTTCCCATCTCTCCCGGCTTCCTGTTTTGACACAGCTCCGCCATTTGCTGCAGCAGTGGAACAAAAAAAGTGGACAACCATTTAAATAACATCCATCCCTGAGCAGCATTTATTTTCCAAACTGTATCCTCACATTTTTGGATCATGCCGTGATAGACCTTGAATTGTCTTTTTGATGCACATGTTGGGAGATTGTTATTTCAATGCCATTACAGTCAAATGCCCTCAGTCAGCACTGAGTGCATGTTTG